>JAHIAM010014038.1:0-11084 GCA_021605205.1 Aegilops longissima
AGAACACTTTGGAGCAACATCCGGGCCAGTCCCGCAAATCCCCCCGTGTGAACCGGGCCGTCCATTTCCCCCCCGTGCCGTGGCCCCGGGTCCGTGAGGCGAACCCGAAGGGCGTGCGCCTCTTGGACATGCCACCACCACCCGCATGTTGGGGGCGGTCGGCCTCGGTGGTTACTACCCCGGGGCCCGTCCGCCCTAACCGGGGCGGTTGACCACGAGATCTAGCCCTTTGACTTTCCAGCGGGCTTTGGTGGACCTCTCCACCGGTTTGTGATTCCCCAAGGGACACCGGGGAACATCCGGGCCAAACCCCCTACATCCCTCGTAGACCCGGGCGTCCGTTTCCCCTCGGGGTGCGCCGTCCGTGAGGCACCCGGAGGCACGTCGGGCATTTCAACCGCCACAACACCCGGACTTGTGAGGGGCCTCCCAAGATTGGGGTATGCTGGCCGGGCCGCCGCCAGGTCGTGAAGCGAAGAGCAATCCGTGTAGAGGAAGTGTAATACTTCTCCATCACGAAAAATTATGAAAAATTACCCGGTCCTTGCATTGCCCGTCATGTAAAAACTCCGGATTTTATCGGCCCGGTATTTAATAATATTCCGCGCATCGTTTCCAGCGTCTACCGTGTCGCCGCCCGTCCGTGAGGGCACACCGGAGACCGTGCGCCTCTTGGACGCCACCACCACCCGCATGTATGAGGGCCCGATCCGGGCGCTCGGTGGCATTCTACCCCGGGCCCGTCCGCCCTAACCCTGGCGTTTGACCACGGATCTAGCCCTTTGACTTTCGGGGGATTTGACGGTGGGCCTCTCCACCCGGTTGTGTTAGGTCAGCTCTAGGAACACTTTGGAGCAACATTGGGCTCCCAGGCAAGATCCCCTCGTGAGGGCCGTCCGTTTCCCCCCCTCCGGTGCGGGGCCGTCCGTGAGGGAACCCCAGGCGTGCGCCTCTTGGACATGCCACCACCACCCTGCATGTATGAGGGGTGCGGCCTCGGTGGCATTACTACCCCCGGGCCCCGTCCGCCTAACCACAGGCGGTTGACCCGATATCTAGCCCTGACTTTACGGCGGGCTTTGACGGTTCTCCACCGGTTGTTTATTTTTTGGACACCGGGACAACATCCGGGCCAAACCACAACATCCCTCCGTGTAGACCCGCGTCGTTTCCCCCTCCGGTGCGGGTGGCCCGCCGTCCGTGAAAACCGGAGGCGTGGGGCATTACCGCCACAAACTTCGACTTGTGGAGGCCGCCTCGCCAAGATTTGGGGATCTGGCCCCGGGCCCGCGGCCCGGTCGTGAAGCGAAGAGCAATCCGTAGAGGAAGTGTTGAATACTTCTCCATCACGAAAATTATGAAAAATTACCCCGGTCCTTAGCAATTCCCGTCATGTAAAAACTCTGATTTTATCGCTCCGGTATTTTAATATTCACGCAGCCGTTTCCATGAGCGTCTACTACCGTGTCGCCGCCCGCCCGTGAAGGCCACCCAGACCCGTGCGCCTCTTGGACACCACCACCCCCGCTGAGGGCCGATACGCTCGGTGGCATTACACCGGGCCCCGTCCGCTAACCCCGGCGTTTGAACGGATCTAGCCTTGACTTTGCGGCGGATTTGACGATGGGCCTCTCCACCGGTTGTTTAGGTCAGCCCGGAACACAGAACACCGGGCCAGTCCGCAAGATCCCCCCGGTGACCCGGGCGTCCTTTCCCCCGGTGCGGCGGGCGCGTCGTGAGGGCGAACCCGAGCGCGTGCGCCTCTTGGACATGCCACCACCACCTGCATGTTGAGGGGCGGGCCCGCTCGTGGCATTCTACCCCGGGGCCCCGTCCGCCCTAACCACAGGCGGTTGACCAGATCTAGCCCTTTGACTTCCCGCGGGCTTTGACGGTGGACCTCTCCACCGGTTTGTTATTGGCCCGGGACACCGGGGAACATCCGGGCCAAACCCAGCTACATCCACTCGTGGCCCGGCGTCCGTTTCCCCCCGGTGCGGCGGCGCCGTCCGTGAGGGGGCACCGGAGGGCGTGCGGGCATTTCAAAACAACACTTCAAGACTGTGAGGCCGCCTCAAAGATTGGCGGTATGCTGGCCCCGGGCCGGCCATATGTAACGAAACAATCGCGTAGAGAAGTGTTGAATACTTCTCCATCACGAAAATTTGAAAAATTACCGCCGGTCCTATAGCATATGTGCCCGTCATGTAAAAACTCGGATTTTATCGCGCTCGGTATTTAATAATATTCCGCGGCATCGTTTCGCGAGCGTCTACTACGTGTCGCCGCCGTCCGTGAGGCCCACCGAGAGTGCGCCTCTTGGACATGCCACCCACCACCCGCGTATGGAGGGCCCGATCGGCCTCGGTGGCATTACTACCCCGGGGCCCCGTCCGCCTAACCTGTAGCGTTTGACCACGGATCTAGCCCTTGACTTTCGGGCGGGATTTGACGGTGGGCCTCTCCACCGGTTGTGTTAGGTCAGCCCGGAACACTTTGGAGCAACATCGGGCCGTCCAGGCAAGATCCCCTCGTGTAACCGGCGCGTCCGTTTCCCCCCTCCGGTGCGGTGGGGCCGTCCGTGAGGCCCCGGGGCGCGCCTCTTGGACATGCCACCACACCACCGCATGTATGAGGGCCGGCCCCGGTGGCATTACTACCCGGGGCCCCGTCCGCTAACCACAGGCGGTTGACCACGAGATCTAGCCCTTTGACTTCCCGACGGGCTTTGACGGTGGACCTCTCCACCGGTTGTGTCGATTCGGCCCATAGGGACACCGGAGCAACATCCGGGCCAAACCCGCTACATCCACTCCGTGTGAAGCCGCGTCCGTTTCCCCCTCCGGTGCGGTGGCGCCGTCCGTGAGGGGCACACCGGAGGCGTGCGGGCATTTGCAACCGCCACAACACTTCCGGACTAGTGAGGCCCTCGCAAGATTTGGCGGTATGCTGGCCGGGCCGCCGGCCCGGTCGTGAGCGCGAAGAGCAATCGCGTGAGGAAGTGTTGAATACTTCTCCATCACGAAAATTATGAAAAATTACCATCGGTCCTATAGCATATGTGCCCCGTCATGTAAAAACTCATGATTTTATCGCGCCGGTATTTAATAATATCACGCGCATCGTTTCCTGAGCGTCTACTACCGTGTCGCCCGTCCGTGAGGCCACACCGGAGACCGTGCGCCTCTTGGACATGCCACCCACCACCCGCATGTATGAGGGCCCGATCGGCGCTCGGTGGCATTGCTACCCCGGGCCCGTCCGCCTAACCTGAGCGTTTGACCACGGATCTAGCCCTTGACTTTACGCAGACGGGATTTGACGGTGGGCCTCTCCACCCGGTTGTGTTAGGTCAGCCCATAGAACACTTTGGAGCAACATCGGGCCAGTCCCAGCAAGATCCCCTCCGTGTAGACCGGCGCGTCCGTTTCCCCCCTCCGGTGCGTGGCGGCGCCGTCCGTGAGGCGAACCCGGAGCGCGTGCCGCCTCTTCGGACATGCCACCACACCACCTGCATGTATGAGGGGCGGTGCGGCGGCTCGGTGGCATTCTACCCCAGGGCCCCGTCCGCCCTAACCACAGGCGGTTGACCACGAGATCTAGCCTGACTTCCCGGACGGGCTTTGACGGTGGACCTCTCCACCGGTTTGTCGGTTCGGCCGGGACACCAAACATCGGGCCAAACCCCTACATCCACTCTGTAGACCCGGCCGTCCGTTTTCCGGTCGGGGGGCCGCCCGTCCGTGAGGGGACCAGGGGCGTCGGGGCATTTGCCCGCCCCACTTCGGACTTGGGAGCCCCTCGCAAGTTTGGGTATCTGGCCCGGGCCCGGCAGGTAAAGCGGGAGCAATCGCGTGGGGAAGTGTTGATACTTCTCCATCCGAAAATTATGAAAAATTACCCGGTCCTATAGCATATGTGCCCGTCGTAAAAACTCATGATTTTATCCGCTCCGGTATTTAATAATATTCCGCGGCCGTTTCGCGAGCGTCTACTAGTGTCCCGCCCGTCCGTGAGGGCCCCCCGAACCGTGCGCCTCTTGGACATGCCACCACCCCCGATGAGGGCCGTCCCCTTTCGGTGGCAACTACCCCGGGGCCCCGTCCGCCTAACCCTGGCGTTTGACCACGGATCTAGCCCTGACTTTCGAGAGGGTTTGACGGTGGGCCTCTCCACCCGGTTGTGTTAGGTCAGCCCGGAACACTTTGGAGCAACATCGGGCCGTCCCCAAGATCCCTCGTGTAGACCCGGCGTCCGTTTCCCCCCTCCGGTGCGGCGGCGCCGTCCGTGAGGCGAACCGGGGCGTGCGCCTCTTGGACATGCCACCACCCTGCATGTATGAGGGCGGTGCGGCCTCGGTGGCATTCCCCCGGGGCCCGTCCGCCCTAACCGGGGCGGTTGACCAGAGATCTAGCCCTGACTTTCGGGCGGGCTTTGACGGTGGACCTCTCCACCGGTTGTTTGTCATAGGACACCGGGCAACATCCGGGCCAAACCCCATCCTCCGTGTAGCCCGCCGTCGTTTCCCCCTCCGGTGCGGCGGTGCGCCGTCCGTGAGGGGGCACCGGACGCGTCTTGCGGCATTTACCCCACTTCCGGACTTGTGAGGCCGCCTCGCAAGATTGGGATCTGGCCCGAGGCCGCGGCCACGGTCGTGAACGCGAAGAGCAATCCGCGTGAAGTGTGGATACTTCTCCATCACGAAAAATTATGAAAATACCGCGGTCCTATAGCATATGTGCCCGTCATGTAAAAACTCGATTTTATCGCGCTCCGGTATTTAATAATATTCACGCGCATCGTTTCCAGAGCGTCTACTACCGTGTCGCCGCCGTCCGTGAGGCCACACCGGAGACCGTTCGCCTCTTCGTACATGCCACACCACCCCATGTGAGCCGTCGATGCTCGGTGGCATTCTACCCCGGGCCCCGTCCGCTAACCACAGGCGTTTGACCACGGATCTAGCCCTTGACTTTACGGCGGGATTTGACGGTGGGCCTCTCCACGTTGTGTTAGGTCAGCCGCCGAACACTTGGCAACATCCGGGCCAGTCCCGCAAGATCCCCTCGTGTAGACCGGCGCGTCCATTTCCCCCCCCGGTGCGGTGCGCGCCGTCCGGAAACCCGGAGGTGCCTCTTCGGACATGCGACCACCACCTGCATGTGAGGGCGGCGGGCGCTCCGGTGGCATTACCCCGGCCCCGTCCGCCTAACCGGTGGTTGACCGAGATCTACCTTTGACTTCACGGACGGGCTTTGACTGGACCTCTCCACCCGGTTGTTCGATTCGGCCCATAGGACACCGTGAGCAACATCGGGCCAAACCCGCTACATCCACTCCGTGTAGACCCGGCTCCGTTTCCCCCCTCCGGTGCGGGGGCCCCGTGAGGCACCAGGCGTTCGGGCCATTTAACCGCCACAACACTTCAAGACTAGTGAGGCCGCCTCGCCAGATTTCGGTATGCTGGCGGAGCCGCGCCAATCGTAAGGCGAAAGCAATCCGCTGGAATGTTAATACTCTCCATCACGAAATGAAAAATTACCGCCGGTCCTTACAAGTGCCCACGTCATGTAAAAACTCGATTTTATCGGCTCCGATTTTAATATTCCGCGCCGTTTCGTGGCGTCTACTACCGTGTCATCGCTGTCGTGAGGGCCAACCGGAGACCCGTGCGCCTCTTGGACATGCCACCACCACCCGCATGTATGGAGGGCCCGATCGGCGCTCCGGTGGCATTGCCCCCAGGCCCCGTCCGCCTAACCCAGCGTTTGACCAGGATCTGCCCTTGACTTTGCGGCGGTTTGACGGTGGGCCTCTCCACCCGGTTGTGAGGTCACCATAGGAACACTTAGCAACATCCGGCGGTCCGGCAAGATCCCCTCGTGTAGACCCGGCGTCGTTTCCCCCCTCCGGTGCGGGGCGCCGTCCTGAGGCGAACCGGAGCCGTCCGCCTCCGGACATGCCACCACACCCGGATGGGCGGCGCGGCCTCGTGGCATTCCCCCCAGGCCCCGTCCGCTAACCACAGGCGGTTGACCGAGATCTAGCCCTTGACTTCCCGGACGGGCTTTGACCGTGGACCTCTCCACCCGGTTGTGTCGATTGCCTAGGACACCGGGGCTGTCCGGGAAACCCGGCTACATCCACTCCGTGTAGTCCCACTCGTCGTTTCCCCGGTGCGGTGGCGGCGCCGTCCGTGGGGGAGCAGGGCCGTCGGGAATTGCAACGCCACAACACTTCGGACTAGTGGAAGCCGCCCTCGCAGATTTGATGGTATGCCTGGCCCGGGCCGCGTACGTCGTGGGCGGCGAAGCAATCGCGTGAAAGTGGATACTTCTCCATCACGAATTATGAAAAATTACCCCGGTCCTATAGCATATGTGCCGTCATGTAAAAACTCGGGATTTTATCGCGTCCGGTATTTAATAATATTCCGCAGCTCGTTTCCCGGAGCGTCTACTACCGTGTCGCCGCGCCGTAAGGCCACCGGAGACCGTGCGCCTCTTGGACATGCCACCACACCACCCGCTGTGAGGGCCCGATGCAACGCTGGGCATTACTCCCCGGGACCCGTCCGCCCTACCTGTAGCGTTTGACCACGGATCTAGCCTTTGACTTTCCGGACGGGATTTGACGGTGGGCCTCTCACCCGGTTGTGTAGGTCAGCCCAGGAACACTTTGGAAATCCGGACCAGTCAGCAAGATCCCCCCGTTAGGGCAGCGTCCGTTTCCCCCTCGGTGCGGCGGCGCCGTCCGTGAGGGCGAACCGAGGCGTGCCGCCTCTTCGGACATGCCACCCACCACCCTGCATGTATGAGGGCGGTGGGCCTCGTGGCATTACCCCGGGCCCCGTCCGCCTAACCACAGGCGGTTGACCAGATCTAGCCCTTTGACTTTACGGGCGGGCTTTGACGGTGGACCTCTCCACCCGGTTGTGTCGTTCGGCCCATAGGACACCGGGAGCAACATCGGGCCAAACCCACTACATCCACTCTGTGGACCCGGCGTCCGTTCCCCCCCGGTGCGGCGGTGCGCCGTCCGGAAGGGCACCACCGGAGGCGTGCGGGCATTGCTCTTAACACCCGGACGTGAGAGGCCGCCTCGTTAGGTATGCTGGCCGACCGCCACGGCGTGGGCGGACAATCGCGTGGGAAGTGTTGGATACTTCTCCATCACGAAATTATGAAAAATTACCCCGGTCCTATAGCATATGTGCCCGTCATGTAAAAACTCATGATTTTATCGGCTCCGGTATTTAATAATATTCCGCGGCCGTTTCCGTAGCGTCACTACCGTGTCATCGCCGTCCGTGAGGGCCACCCCGAGACCCGTGCCGCCTCTTGGACATGCCACCACACCACCCGCATGTATGAGGCCGATGCAAACTCGGTGGCATTACTACCCCGGACCCGTCGCTAACCTGTAGCGTTTGACCACGGATCTAGCCCTTTGACTTTCGACGGGATTTGACGGTGGGCCTCTCCACCGGTTGTGTTAGGTCAGCCGAACCGGCAACATCGGGCGTCCACAAGATCCCTCCGTGTAGACCCGGCCGTCCGTTTCCCCCTCCGGTGCGGCGGGCCGTCGGAGGCGAACGGGCGTGCGCCTCTTGGACATGCCACCACACCACCTGCATGTATGAGGCGGTCGCGCTCGGTGGCATCTACCCCGGGCCCGTCGCCTAACCACAGGCGGTTGACCGAGATCTAGCCCTTGACTTCGGCGGGCTTTGACGGTGGACCTCTCCACCGGTTGTGGTTGATAGGACCCGGGAGCAACATCGGGCCAACCCACACACTTGAACCGGCGTCCGTTCCCTCCGTGCGGCGGCCGTCGTGGGACCGAGCGGCGGGCATTAACCCCAACACTTCCGACTTGGAGCCGCCCGCAAGTTGGGTATCTGGCCGGGCCGCGCCGTCGTGAGCGCGAACAATCGCGTAGATGTTGTACTTCCATCAAAATTGAAAAATTACCGGTCCTATAGCATATGTGCCCATGTAAAAACTCGATTTTATCGTATTTAATAATATTCCGCGCATCATTTCCGGAGCGTCCTCCGTGTGGCGGTGAGGGGCCCGAATGCCGCCTCTTGGACATGCCACCACCCCCGCATGTTGGGCCGTCGCGCTCGGTAGCATTACCCCGGGCCCGCCCTAACCTGCGTTTGACCACGGATCTAGCCTGACTTGCGGCGGATTTGACGGTGGGCCTCTCCCCGGTTGTGGGTCAGCCATAGGAACACTTTGGAGCAACATCGGGCGTCCCAAGATCCCCTCCGTGTAACCCGTCCGTTTCCCCTGGCGTGGCGCGTCCGTGGGAACCAGCGTGTGCGCCTCTTGGACATGCCCCACCACCTGCATGTATGAGGGGCGGTGGTCGGTGGCATTACTACCCCGGGCCCGTCCCTCCACAGGGTTGACCGAGATCTAGCCTTGACTTCGGCGGGCTTTGACGTGGACCTCTCCACCGGTTGTTATTCGGCCCATAGGACACCGGACAACATCGGGCCAAACCCGCTACATCCTCCGTGTGACCCGGCGTCGTTTCCCCCTCCGGTGCGGGGGCCGTCCGTGAGGCACCACGTGGAACGCCAACACTTCGGACTTGTGAGCCGCCTCGCCAGATTTGGCGGTATCTGGCCCGAGCCGCCCACGGTCGTGGCGCGAAGAGCAATCGCGTAAGGTTAATACTTCTCCATCACGAAAATTATGAAAATTACCATCGTCCTATAGCATATGTGCCCGTCATGTAAAAACTCATGATTTTATCGCGCTCGTATTTAATAATATTCCGCAGCATTTCCGAGCGTCTACTACCGTGTCATCGCCGTCCGTGAGGGCCACACCCGGAGACCGTGTCGCCTCTTCGGACATGCCACCACACCACCCGCATGTATGAGGGCCCGATCGGCGCTCGGTGGCATTGACTACCCCGGGGCCCCGTCCGCCTAACCTGAGCGTTTGACCACGGATCTAGCCCTTTCACTTTACGCGCGGATTTGACGGTGGGCCTCTCCACCCGGTTGTGTTAGGTCAGCCCATAGGAACACTGGAGCAACATCGGGCGGTCCGCAAGATCCCTCGTGTAGACCCGCGTCCATTTCCCCCCTCCGGTGCGGCGGCGCGCCGTCCGTGAGGCGAACCCGAGCGCGTGCGCCTCTTCGGACATGCCACACACCACCTGCATGTATAAGGGGCGGTGCGGCCTCGGTGGCATCTACCCCAGGGCCCCGTCCGCCTAACCTGAGGCGGTTGACCACGAGATCTAGCCCTTTGACTTCACGGCGGGCTTTGACGGTGGACCTCTCCCGGTTGTGTTGATTCGGCCCTGGACACCGGGAGCAACATCCGGGCCAAACCCAGCTACATCCACTCCGTGTGACCGGCGCGTCCGTTTCCCCCTCCGGTGCGGCGGCGCCGTCCGTGAGGGCACACCGGAGGCAGCGTGCGGGCATTTACAACGCCACAACACTTCAAGACTGTGAGGCCGCCTCGCAGATTTGGCGGTATGCTGGCCCGGAGCCGCCGGCCATAGTCGTAGGCAGCGAAGAGCAATCGCGTAGGGAAGTGTTGAGATACTTCTCCATCACGAAAAATTATGAAAAATTACCGCCGGTCCTATAGCATATGTGCCCGTCATGTAAAAACTCATGATTTTATCGCGCTCCGGTATTTAATAATATTCACGCGCGCCGTTTCGCGAGCGTCTACTACCGTGTCGCATCGCCGTCCGTGAGGCCACACCGGAGACCCGTGTCGCCTCTTGGACATGCCACCACACCACCCGCATGTATGAGGGCCCGATCGACGCTCGGTGGCATTACTACCCCAGGGCCCGTCCGCCTAACCTGTAGCGTTTGACCACTGGATCTAGCCCTTTGACTTTGCGACGGATTTGACGGTGGGCCTCTCCACCGGTTGTGTTAGGTCAGCCCAAGGAACACTTTGAGCAACATCCGGGCCAGTCCACAGCAAGATCCCTCCGTGAGCCGGCGTCCGTTTCCCCCTCCGGTGCGGCGGCGCCGTCCGTGAGGGCGAACCGAGCGTGCGCCTCTTCGGACATGCACCACCACCTGCATGTAGGGGCGGCGCGGCGCTCGATGGCATTACTGCCCCAGGGCCCCGTCCGCCCTAACCACAGGCGGTTGACCACGAGATCTAGCCTTGACTTCACGGCGGGCTTTGACGGTGGACCTCTCCACCGGTTGTGTCGATTCGGCCCATGGGACACCGGAGCAACATCCGGGCCAAACCCGCTACATCCACTCCGTGTAGACCCGCTCGTCCATTTCCCCCTCCGGTGCGGTGGCGCCGTCCGTGAGGGGCACCGGAGGCGCGTCGGGAATTTGCAACCGCCACAACACTTCCGGACTAGTGAGGCCGCTCGCAAGATTTGATGGTATACTGGCCCGGAGCCGCCGCCAGATCGTGGAGCGAAGAGCAATCGCGTAGCGGAAGTGTTGAATACTTCTCCATCACGAAAATTATGAAAAATTACCGCGGTCCTATAGCATATGTGCCCGTCATGTAAAAACTCATGATTTTATCGCTCCGGTATTTAATAATATTCCGCAGCGCCGTTTCCTGAGCGTCTACTACCGTGTCTCGCGCCGTGAGGCCACACCGGAGACCGTGCGCCTCTTGGACATGCCACCACACCACCCGCTATGAGGCCCGATCGCGCTCGGTGGCATACTACCCCAGGGACCCGTCCGCCCTAACCTGGCGTTTGACCACGGATCTAGCCCTTTGACTTTGCGGGCGGGATTTGACGGTGGGCCTCTCCACCGGTTGTGTTAGGTCAGCCCATAGGAACACTTTGGAGCAACATCCGGACCAGTCCGGCAAGATCCCCTCCGTGTAGACCCGGCGTCCGTTTCCCCCCTCCGGTGCGGCGTGCGCGTCCGTGAGGGCGAACCCAGGAGCGTGCGCCTCTTCGGACATGCCACCACCACCTGCATGTGAGGGGCGGCGGCGCTCGGTGGCATTACTCCGGGCCCCGTCCGCCTAACCTGGGCGGTTGACCACGAGATCTAGCCCTTTGACTTTCCAGCGGGCTTTGACGGTGGACCTCTCCACCGGTTG
>JAHIAM010014039.1:0-18598 GCA_021605205.1 Aegilops longissima
TTAGCTGATAAGGCAGTAACTTGATACAAAAATCCAAGCAAAAACACAATATATGTAGCACAAGACCATTCTCGCCTGTGAGTACAACAAAAGGTTTTACTAAAGGTTGATGGCGGAAGCGGGTTATGAAATATCCTCGCCTATGGGACTCCATTTCCACAGGAGCAGCCTGACCAGATAACTCCTATTCGCGTGGCTGAGATCACCGCTGTTTCAGGTACTTGGGACAGTCACCGCAACGCCCTCTCCAAGCATGAAATCTGGCCAAGACAATAGCAGTGGACAAGCCAGTGAGTACTTTGAATGTACTCGCAAACACAATGAACACATGCATGATTTAACAATGATGTACTGAAAATATATTATGCTCAAGACGTTAGTCACATGAGATAAGTAAAACTCTGATGCATAAGCATGTTATTTATGGATATACAATAATATGGTAGTAAAAAATCATGAAGTAAATAACACAAAAGAAATGCTATAATCAAGGCGCCTCGAGCGACACCGCATAGAGGGCTTATAAATAAACAAGAACAATGTCATAATGGCGCCCCGAGCGACAACGCATAAAGGGCTTTAAAAGAAATGCCACAATCAAGGCCCGAGCGACACCGCATAAAGGGCTTTAAAAGAAATGCTGAATCAAGGCCCGAGCGACACCGCATAAAGGGCTTTAAAAGAAATGCTACAACCGGGCGCTCGAGCGACACCGCATAAAGTGCTTTAGAAGAATGCTACAATCAAGGCTCGAGCGACACCCCATAAAGGGCTTTAAAAGAAATGCTACGGCAAGGCGTCGAGCGACGCAAGCATAAAGGGCTTTAAAAGAAATGCCACAATGAATATCCAGGAGGTAGAACCATCCCGGACCCGGTGGTATGACTACCGGATGCCTCCAGTATCTTCCACCACGGCCTCTCTGTATGGTGTGTGCTAGGAAAGGGTTGACAACTTATCGAGCCGCACTTACTTGGTGTAGGGACGAGTGGTAGTCTGGGCAAGTATGGGGGTTATCGCACAAGACTCGATCTACAGTCGACTCAGAGGTTGTAATATTTCCTACATGATTAGCATAACAATGCATATATCTCAAACAACAGATGGAAACATCACGCGACATCCCTCATGTCATACCGACACGACTGCCTCGACGGAGGACTAGGGCAAGCCCGTGTTCACCCAAGACAGAGGCCTTCCCGTCTTTCCTTCCAGTATGCATGGAAGACGATGACGGTGATTTCCATCACAAATCATGTCAACTTCATTAGCATAAACTCATTAATATGCACCCATGAATAGGATCTCATCCTCACAAAAAATGACGATGTAAAGCCGGGGTGGTGTTGCCACCGTATATGCAACACACACAAAATTCACCGTGGTTCGTAATGCTTGCCTTCGGTCATGGGAAGGAAGGGTGCATCCAAATCATCATGAAATCTTCAAAACCCTATTTAAAAATAATATATTTGAATTAACACACAAAATAAAACAGCACAGAAAGTTGTTTTTTGAGAAAAAATAAATCTTAAAATAAACTAGACAATATTTGAGAGAGGTAGCAAAAGGAATCAATTCATTTGGAGTTGTTTTCAAAAGATATAGTCGGTCAAAGTTTGGTCAAAATCTGATATTTAAAATAAAAACAGAAAGAAAACGCTTGAATATATCGTAGACGCCAAGGCGATTTTGAAAATGCGCCCACTTATCCAGCGTGGACTACGCTCGAGTCACCGCTGGGTTGGGGCGGGGGCACCGGTCGTTTGACCAGCCTCCTTCCTCTCCTTCCTCTCGCCCCACGGGCGGGACTCGGCGATCTTCGCCGGCGTTAGGGCGGCTCGAGGGCATCCGAGTGCAGGATGGATCCGCCACTCCTGTGTGGTCCTTCCGTGGTCATAGGGTAGCCGGGTGGAGGGAGTCGCTGGACGGCGTAGCTCCGGGAGGAGGGGGCATTCGGTGGATAGTTAGTTTGGGGCTGCGTGGTCTCCGCCAAAATTGAGCGAGGGGTTGTGCTCACGAGAGGAAGGGAGAGTTCTTGGTGGAGATAGTGGAGAGGGAGAGGCACCGTGGCGGCGGAATCGCCGTGGCTTGGCGGCGATCGAACCGACCGGACTCGGGAAGAAGGCCTTCCTTGCTTGATCGCCGCCAAGGCAACACAAGGAGGATCATGTGAGGTTGCTCGAGGACTCGTTGAGCTCCGGGCCCTTATATACGCGTGGAGGTCAGCCTGGGCAGCCGCTAAAAGGACGATGGCGAACCGCCTCCCTGTAGCTTGGGCGACGTGATGGCGACGAGCGCTTAGCGGCGAGGCTGCGGATGAGCTCGCAGACTGCTGGAGGAGGTGGCAAGTCGGGTGGCTTTGGCGGCGCCGACCACGGTCGGGCTCGCTAAGGTCGGATCTAGCCGCCACGGCTATCCCGGGCGGTGGCGCTGTGGGGTGCTGTGGGTGGTCGGGTGGCGTGGCGGTGCAAGGGACACGGCGAGCTGGCCGGGCCGGTTTTGAGGCGGGTGTGACGCGGCTCGGGTACATGCGGGTGTTAAACGACGCCTGGGCGCCAGAGCACGCACTAAAGGTGCTCCATGAAATGCCATGGCCTTCTACAGGGCTTGGGTGAGGCTGGCAAGGAACCAGGCTAGGTTAAGGTTAGCAAGGGGATCAAGGGGCACGATTGATAGGCCAGGAGATCAAGTTCACCAAGTAAACTTGAAGTCATGCCAAAACTGGTCATGCACATAGGGTGTTTGACAAAATGCCAAAGGCACCTAGGTAGCTCTTGGAGTGGCCAAAATCTCCATATCAGTGTCTCTATGGATATAAGAGAGGGTGGTGAAGTCAGTTTGCAAAAAGGAGAAACTTGCTAGTGCAAGGTTTGCAAAACTTCAGCCTCAAGGTGGAGTGAGTGGCATCATTTCATGAACCAAAAGTGTTCCAAATAGAGCATGCTCCTGGACTTAGGGTTTTGCAGGTTGACTACAAGCATGAGAAAACACAAGGTCATTAGAGCAAGAAATAACAGAGTTGTAGTAGAAAACACAAGTCTGGTCCAGAATGAAAAGAGGTCACAGCACTCAAAATTTCCAAAAACATCACTATGCTTTTGCATAAAGTTGGATGGCATGCTACTACCGACATCCCAAAATTTTGGTACAGGCTCTAGGAAATATTTAAATGGGTTGTAGTGCAAAAATGCCCACTAGACCAGTAGAAGCAAACCAGGTGAAAGAACCCAAAATAAGCAATGAAATAATTTTATTAGTGCACATAATTGATTTAGAGACATCTCATGACATCTCCAAATTTTGGTTGAAGTTTTAAGTGATTCTATCAAATGGTTGTAGTACAAACAGAGCTCCAAAATCTAAAACAATCCATTTTAATGAATAAAGCTCAGGATGAAATGATCTAATAAATAAATCCACTGATTAAGGAAATGTTATAAAGAGTTGGCATAAAAGTCCCATATATTTTGGAAAGCTCCACTTGTGAAAAGATGCAAAACTCCTTAACCATAAAAGAGGAGTTCCGAAAATCCACAGAAATAAAAATTTAAAACTCCTGGCAAAAATTTTAACATCAAAAACTTGGCCAGAGAATTTGGGGTGTTACACATTTTGCGCGAGAAATTACACACCATGTTTCGTTGACATGTGGTCCCGTTCCAACATATCAGTGAGACGACGGCGAGTAGTAGGAGTATTTGGAAACGGACGTGCAGGCCGGGGCGCCTCTTCATGAACCATGGCAAACTGGCAACCGTCCATCGTCTCTTCGCCTTTTCCTCTCGATTTGAATCGCTGTCAGACGCTCTTCCTCTCCTCCTCCATTTTCCTTCAGCCCTTCACCCTTTCTTCCGCCATTGTTCGATCGTCTTCTCCATGGAGGGAACAGGCCGGAAACGACCCCGTTATTCTTGCCCCGATCTGAAAGATGACGTGGTGGAGGAACTCATTGATCGGTGTGACATCATCACATCGGCTAGCATGGCAGGTTCTTCAAGCCCATTCTTGACTCAACTAATAACATCATTACAAGGAACCCAAGAGTCAAAGAGTGGTTTGATCTCCCCTATCTTCTTCGCTGTGACCCTGATGACTGGCGCCGTCACGACGGAGGCCTCGCCTTGTGCAAGTTGATGCCCCTTGATAATGATACGTATGATGTTAAGATGCCATCGCTTGAGGGCAAGGCTTGGGCAGGCGCAAATGGAGATTGGGTTGTTTACATTGGGTCCAACTGCGTGTGGGAACTTGTGAATGTGTACACTCGTGGCCGGGTTCCACTTCCAAAAATCTCAGCAGACTGCCAAGAGGTTGAGCACACCGGTATTGTACGCACGTTCAAATAAAATCATGGTGACTGTCTTCTACGGAAGATAGCAATTTGTCGAGTTCCCAACCGCTCTTGGAATTACAACAACTATGAAGTTGTTGCTATCTTCGACAAGCTTGTTACCGTCCTTGATGGTTTGACTCGATGGATATTGCTCAAAAATCAGTTTCTGTACATGGATGAGTACTGTGATGCAATTCAATACGAGGGCCTTGTGTTTGCTACCACCACTCATGGCACTGTTTTTGCATGGCATCCTCGTAGTTTCGGTACGTTTGTCTTCCACCGTAATTATAGTTGTTTCATCCACATGCATGCGGGTTAGCAAGTTTCCCTTTACTAATTAACCTTCTTCTTGTGTTTCCAAGGTCCTGTGAACATTCCACCACCTATACTTGAAAATTTTTATAACCAAGGGGGAGATGACGATGGTGATGATCACGAGCATGAGGACGAGCAGCGCCCATATACTCTTTGGCACATGGCAACTAATTCCGATGGATCACCTCTTCTTGTGTGTATACAGCCCACTGATGATGTTACTGCTAAGGAAGCAGGTGTAATCTCCCATGGTCGCACTCTTCGGACCTATTCCAACACCCGTTGCATGGTATTCGGGATGGATACTAGTGTGCTAGCGCCAACTCCTTCTCCCTAGTACAGAATTGATAGTCTTGGAGAAAACTCACTCTTCCTTGGACAAAACTATCGAATGATGGTGAAAGGCGGTCCAACTGCTGTTGACACAACGTTACTACCATTTATGAGAAGCAACTGTGTCTATACCTCGGACATTTGGGTGGTTCCCACCCCGGCACAGATATAGTAGGCCGCTTCACCTAGATGATCAGTCCCGCTGGTCTCCGGACGACAATGGATGGCCCGTCCTGAGAATCACTTGTGGTTCAAAGCAAGCGCTTCCAACGCCGAGGAATGGTTGAGTTGAAGTTCATTTTATTGCTTGTTATTTGTTGTGTGGTGAAAACTTTAGTATTTATAATGTATCCTCGTTGTCAATGTGGGTTGATGACCTGTTGTATGTAATAAAATGATATGCTTGTGATAAACTTACTAAATTTATGAATGGCTTTCGAGTCGCTTCTCTAAGTGAGTGGTGCGACGAGGCAAAAAAATATTTTCCGAATACATAATTGTACGTGCATTGCAACAGGTTATTGGATGAGGCCAATCAACAATAGTAGTACACTATTTGTACTAGCTTCACATGCTTCGCGCGTCGGGCGGGTGTTTTTACTGTAGCCATATGTTAATGTGTTCGCTGTACATAACCAGCACCTCGAATCCTCAATACTATATAGTAGGAGTAAGTAGTAGGAGTAGTAGGGTGGCATGGGCTAGAACAAGCATTCACATCCAGGAGTACGGCACACACAACCAGCACGACTTCCATCTAACACTATATTATTTCTTGGAGTCCGTATAGAGCAATCTCTTCAACCTCGCTGCTTTTCTAACTTCAGCCATCGCGGGCGGGCGAGGTGGGGTTTGCCGATAGTCGGTTTCTTAACTACGGTCCCACTTGTAAGGCCAACTCCAATGCACGACCCCAAACGGACCTCCGCTTTGCATTTAACTCCAACGATAATTTTGACTAGAAAAGCAAGACCAAAGAAAACAAGAACCACAAGAATACATTTTACTACTCCCGTAAGTTGGATTAGTGCCTTCTCGATGCATTCATTGTTGATCTCATGGAGGCTCGATCTTGCGTGCTTCTTTCTTCTTCGAGTGTAAAGAAGTAGACGTTGCTTCCTCGCATCTAGTCTCATGTCTAGCCTCTATTCTAGTAGGACTATCAACAAGTGCACTAATCTCATCTCTAGCCTCTGTGCTAGCTAAAAGTGATATAACATCTACTAAATTGCGCTCTATCAATATATGGATGTACTCTTCTTCGCAATACAAAAACTTGCATCCATTCTACTCCCTCCGTTGCACAATACATGCCTTCTATTTGTCAAAATATATATGTATCTAGACATGTTTTAGTATATAGGTACATCCATTTTTGGACAAATGGAAGTCAAGTATTTTTGAATGGAGGGAGTACACAATAAAATTTTTAAGTTAGCACAACTAGTCTAATCCGAGAGCACAACCGAAGATTTGGTCGGGTTCTTCCTCCTTTTGCCGACACGTGGGACATCCAAAGATCCGTGTCGTGGTCATGAAAGAAAATAGAGTGGTAGTTGAAGCCACGAGATGTGCATCTTGGGTTAAACTGTAAATAGAATCTTACTACTCTTGAGTAACTCCAAAAGCGCCATCAAGATCTTTATTGATTTGTTTTTCATCACCAGCACCTCGAGGTGAAAGATGTGCAGGTTCGTTCGGGTCCTCTTATGCTTTCACCGACATGTGTGGCCGCATGTGAGCAAACAGACGATGGGCTCCAAGGCGTCACTGGCTGGCTAAGAAGAGAGATAGAGGAGGGCTGAGCACGGGCTGCAGGAAATTTGTTCTACGCACTCGATATAGGCTCGATATAGTGGGGTGGCATGGGCCATAACTAGCATTCACGCCTAGAAGTACGCACACGCCACCCACACGAGTCCCATCCGACACCAATTTTCTTGGAGTCCGTATACAACCATCTCTTCTCCCTCCTGTTTTCTCAGCCATCGCGCGGTGGGCGTGTGGGGTTTGCCGATAGTCGGTTTGCACAATCTGCGGTCCCACTTGTAAGTGAAAATGCAACACCTCACGATTCCTCGCTTGAGCGGCGGTCGGACCAACCGTGGGGTGCGACGCGAACGCCGCTGGCTTTTCCTTTTGAACTCGAATTTGTAAAATTTGGTTTCGCTCCATGGCACGGCTGTAGATAGAAAATAACGATTTTGCCTAGAGTAATGAGAAGTTTGGTTTCGCGCCGCTCATGCATGGAGTACGACGAAAATTATGAAGTTGATGCGAAGGTAAGATAATTACCGTAGTATCATATACTACTACATGGATTTGACGGAAAGATAAAATACATACGGATCCATCAACGACATCCTCACGCCCTAGTGCGTCGGGTCACCAACCGACGTGTGAGGAGCAGCGGCGTTGGCGGCGAGCTCAACGTGCTTCTGAACAGTGCCGTCCGAGGTTGCCCTGCGGTCCAAGAAGGCCAGTGTCCTATTGTCCTCCTCTTGCATGTAGTAGTCCTTGTGGATGATGCGTGGGTGATTATGTCGATGGTGTCTTGCTGCGCCAGGCGCTGCGCGGCGAGCGCGACCTCGAGGTGGACATTCTCCGGCGCTACGGTGGGCAATCGCGCAGTCCACCAGGCATCAAGAGGTTGTCTCCATAGTGGCCGCTGAGGGTGGCGGCATCGCAGAGCCTGGGCGCCGCCGGTGGAGGCTTACGCCAAAGTCGTCCGTGAGCTTTTGACGACGGTGAACTTGTCGAGGAAACCGACGAGGACCTCGTCGAACAAGGAGACGGTTGTCGTCTGCGGCACCTCGCTCGGCGGCCTCAAGAAATACTACCCGAGACGCTCCTCGGTGCCGCCGCAGCGGGCGTCGTGGACCATCTCGCACAGCCGGATGATGCTCGCGCCATCGCCTCCATGGGTCACGCTTAGCTTCTAGTCAACTGATCTTGCGATTCGAGTGATCACTCTTGCCCTTGGTTAGCGTGCGTGAGGTGCGAGGATTTCATACTACCTCGCCCTTCTATTACACCTGCCTTTGGTTATATGATAGTGGGCCAGCCACCCCCTGGGCCCACGTGTCATTCACCCAAAGGCAGTTGCCGTAAGTCAATGAAGCTGCGTCCCCCTCCATGCCGGTGCACTATAGTCATCTCACCGGACCTCTAGTTGGGGCCAAACGAGAGAAGTTTCATGTTTACTGGTTTGTTGGTCCCCTTTGCATTTTGCGCAAGTTTTTACCTTTGATCTAACTAATAAAATGTTAATGCATGTAAACAAAAATGTTGTGTAAGTCACCTTACGAAAACCAAATAATCCCAAAACACTTAGGCACGGTGCATTAAATCCCTCCTTGTTTCTTATTTCGTGACATATCAACCAATGAGAGATGTGGGCCGTGCATGCTTTCAATGACTTGAGACTACCAAACATGACATACAGTGTTTAGTTCATTGCATGTAATCCTATTAGTACTCTAGTTAGCAAAAAAACATTAAGTTCTCTCGCCGATAAGAATAAAACACCATGTATTTATTTATAGAGGGAGTAGTACTAGATATTGCTAGTCAAATACTAAAATCCAGATGGACGTGGTAGTACCCCTAAATCCAGACGGTGGTGCTACTAGTACTAGTAGTAGTACTACCAATGTAGTAGTAGGAGTACTAGCACTGTACTACCCGTTGGTCAAATTATTACTAGCACAGTGAAGTGACAAGACCCTACACGGAGATGACACTGAGTATAGGCGCTGCTTCGCATACCATAGTCAGCCTCACTGGCTCAAATACTATCGTCATGGCTGTAGAGCTAGCCTGCAAACAACTAGCCCTGTTCGACATAATTTCCGTGCAGAGATGCTCGTGCATTGCACGGAACACCAAGATTGGGGTGGACGGCCCGCAGCGCCATCGCGCCAAATTTTTCCACGGCCTTGGAACAAGTGATGATTGTGAGAGACAAGGAGTTGTTTGTAAATAGGGAATAAGTGCGCCATCTTTTTACAAAATGGAGAAGCTTGTTTGTAGGCGCGCCGATCTAGATCCGACGGCTATTGGAGAAAGATGGGAGGCACAACATCATCACCAACTCAGGACCTGTTTGATTCGCAGAATTTTGAAAACGCAGGAATAGGGCACGGCTTTTACAAGTTTCAAACTGATATTACAAATGTTAGGAGTAATGCTGCACCTACGAAGAGGGAATTACTAGGAAGTTTACGTAAGAACTTTCGTTACTTTAGGTGGATGCAGCATTATCGTACAAACTAAAATCCACCACCCTGACAATTCACTAATGGGAAAATAAGTTTTCGAGTCTCTGGCCACTTGATGTTTCAAAAACAAATTCAGCTTCTGCGGAGACTTTGTTATTTAGGCTTAGATGCTTGCGGTGATCAGCAGGCCATTCATTGTTGCGCCAGAGAACGCCAAACCTCATTACCTTGAGCACACTTGCCTCCAGAACAAAGAACCTGGCCAATTAAATCTCAGATATGCTGCCTCAATAGTCGATAAAATCAATTTCTGTAAGATGGAGATCAAGGCATTCGTTGAGATTTTTATAGTGCAGCACATTTTTCACTTTCGGGTCTTTTTTTATCTGCAAAAGAAGAGAACATATTAGAGCAGCTGGCTGCATAAGATTGCCGTGTCATCAAGAGGTACCAATATCATTCGCTCATACGATAGGGTTGGCTAACTAGTGATATTTTTCTCTCTCTCTCTCTCTCTGTTTCCTCTCATTTAACTAGGAGCACGTGAAGAGCATGGGCATTTGTTGCCTTCCACTATGTGGCCGATGCCATATTTCACAAAAGTATGCCACATAATACGATCGATGTAAAATCAAAGATTTTGGCACCGCCTCGCGATGTGAGAGAGTTGGCACCGCTGTGCACATGCACCCACATGTATAAACAAATCAATCAAACCAACTACACCAGCCTCTAACTCTCCCAAACAAGTGTTTTTATTGCCTCAGTCCCTCTCTCTCCCACGCAATGTTTTTTCATTGCATGAGTTAATTTGGCACCGAGCAAAGTAGGTGATCCAGATTGGGGCACCAGGTGAGCAATGGAGGGCATCGATGCCAAATGCATCACAAGTGAATTTGGCACATGTTTTGGCCTACATAGCCCACTTTTGTACTCCCTCTGTCCCAAAATTCTTGTCTTAAATTTGTCTAAGTACGGATGTATGTAGTTACATTTTTGTGTTAGATACATCCGTATCTAAACAAATGTAAGACAAGAATTTTGGGATGGAGGGAATACTACTCAGATTTAGTATAAAATTTTGACCATAGATTTACCTAAGAAAATGCCAATGCATGTCACTAAAAATTACACCATTTGAAATTATGTTCAAATACGAATCCAACGATATAGTACTTAGTGACATGCATTAACATTTTGTCAGTTAAATCTATGGTCAAATTTTGATACTACAAAATTGGAAGAGTAAACCAGGACGGAGGTAGTACTTGCTCTTAGGGTAACCATAGAGTTACTGGAGTAGTCTAAGTTACATTCCACTATGACTAGCCTAGGCTACTATATTAGTACAGCATAAAAACAATGCAGGTGATCACGTGAGAAAAATACTAAAAACATTTCTTTTGGTGCAGTGCATAGATGCAGTTTTGAACACTCAGACTTGTCATCGTAATTTGGGAAAATTACAAAAATTGAGCTATGCCAGATTACCTTTACTTATAGGAAAGAATTTTCACCTTGATGAGTAGCTTCTCCGCACGGAAAGCATGTAAGGAATCCAACAACTTGATCCAGATTAAATGATAGATTTTAGTGCTAAGATCTTCACCGTATGCGCATGGACCTGGTCAAGCTTGTGGGTATCATTTTCGAAGACGGTCAGAATACATCAAGAAGAAATTTAAAATATGAATTTCAAGAAGACGGAGATGAAGATGAGTGTTGTACCCGAACGATTACGGATCCAATAAAGAGTTTGGAGAATTTGGCGATTTAGTACACCAACGCTGTCAATTTCAAGCATCAATGACCCTGATTTTTGTTGGACCTTCTACATCCGATACAAGCAATCTCTCAAGGAAAGGCGATTCTCAATGACCATAACGTGGAACAGCTGGAGGATCTCTTCCCAATTGATGTCTTGTTGCGGGGCCAGCAAGACACATAAATCCATCGGAGATTCGTCGAGGCGATGTGGAGGCTAATGAACCCGTGGATCTACTCAAGACGAAGGTACTCGAGCGAAGACAGCTGCGGAGCAGGTGCTCCATAGCCTTCTTCGAGATGACAACGTCAAGAGGTCAAGCTGCTTGAGTTGAGGGAGAAGAAGGGGGTGTGGCATTAACTGGGAAGATAGCAGAGCTGAAGTCTGGCGCGGTGCAGCGCTGGCGTGAGGCGGAGCGCAGACGGCCGCAGAGAGCGACATCGCCCAGCTTCAAAGCTGAGCTCCTCGAGCTGATCTAGGGCGGGGATAAGAACCACTCGTCGAACTTGGGTTGGACCTGCAGTTGGTACTAAACATGCGGATGTCAAGGCGCCTGGCTGGCCTGTGGTGCGGCGAAAGGATCTTAGAGATCGCGCTACGCGCTTGCAATCCCCGCCGAGAGGCAGCTGCCGACGGTGAGGTTGAGGGGACGCAGGCCAGAGGGGCGCCACCGCCGGGAGAGCAGGGCGGTCCGCACGACAGATTTGGTGGGGAGGAGGCCGATGATGACGAGCAACATGTCATCGGGAGGCTGCCGATGAAGTCCAGCTCACGGATGCGGTTTTGGCTCGAGCCGCCCGCTTGTTGGCTGCCTTGCCGCCCATCTCAACCGGCGGCGACACCGTGTACACGTGCTGGTGTGTGTTGTGTGATGGGTGCGCGAAAAGGCCCTTCAGGCATGTCACCGCGCAGGGTGAATTGTGCGCGAAAAGGCCCTTCGCAAGCAAGAAGTTTGTCCTCACGCGCCTCAATTTACTAGCGTGCGGGTGCTACCCGAGTGGTTGCAACTTTGTTTACTTCACCGCGGTCGATGGGCCTCTAGTTTACTTATTTTCACCCACCGCCACATGGGCCAAGACACGAAGATACGTAACACGAGCTGAAAAGGCAGCATGTGGATTGGTTGACCGTCAACTAAACAATATACGGAGCTATACGCCGACACAAAGGAGCGATAATCCGCCGGTATAGAGAGTTCGAGGAGAGGAGGCCCGTGAGAGATAGCAGAGAGAGAGAGAGAAAGAGCTACTCCTCCGCTCGATAATGTAGTTCCAACATTTTTTAAGTCAAACTTTTGAAACTTTGACCAAGTTTATAAAGAAATTACTTATATCTACAATACCAAAGATAAATGATAGTATGAGGTAAGTACATGTTGTGATGAATCTAATGATCGCTCCAGATGTAAATGTTTTTCCACATATACCTGGTCAAACTTTTCGAGGTTTGACTTTTCAAAACATCCATATGCTTATGGATGTGACAGAGTCCCTAACTAGAGAGAGAGAGAGAGAGAGAGAGAGAGTCAAAAGTGTGTAAAAGGTGGTGTGAAAGAGACATGGACAACACATGATAAAAGTAGAGAAAAAGCATGTGTCTTATGCAAACATATCACACATGCATCTTCGACAACGGAGGCAAGGTGAGGAGATATAGTGTGGTTGTTTGAAACGAGAGAGCAAGACCCCTAGCACGTGGCCAAAAGGGGTCCGACAAACAAGGAGAGAGGTCGAGAGAGACGACGGAGGAAATGCGACATGGGGAGGAGAGAGTGTATGTTTGTCATAGAGAGATCCCTAGAGATCGTGGATGGGATTACATGGGTGGGAGATCGAGTGACAAGGTGTGTGCGATAGAAGATGCCCCGAGAGATATCGAGATAGACGTATGGATGGAAGGAGACAATACGTGTGTTCCTGGTGGCTAGTAAGAGATAATCATACTTAGGAGGGGGGTGCTTGCGCCTATGGCCCTGTTTGGATACCCTAACTCAGTTAGAGGTTAGAGTTAGATTCTAACCCTAAACTAACTCTAAGTAAAGAGGTGTTTGGATGGCAGGGTTAGATGGAGCGCCGATACGGTGAGGCACCTTCACGGGCAGTGCGAGAGGGAGGGAGGGAGAGGATGAGAAGCTTCAAGGATGTGGGGAGGGATCTATCATGGGAGAGCGAGAGAAAAAAGTGTTTATTAGTGGTCCCGAGAAGAACTAACCCAAATAAGCACCTCTTGGATGGGTTAGTTTTTGGATGGGTTGTTTTTTGGATGGGTTAGATGCATCTAACCCAAACTAGCCCTCCTGTTTGATCTTTTGGGTTAGTTGACTCCAAACCAACCCAAACTAACTCTAACCCATGGATCCAAACAGAGCCTATGATGGAGTGAGGGATTATGGTACTTAGGGGGTGCGGTCACATGGAGAGAGAACAAGGGCGGAGAGTGTTGGATGGGTCTATATGTATAGCGAGCGAGAGATGTGTATGTGTGAACTGTGGAGATATAAGGAAAGTTTGGCTTGCATCCCGAGCATCTTTTTCCTGGCCTGGGTTGTGGCTGGATTTCATGCACGCTTGTTTGGTTGCTACCCTCGTGAAAAAGAAAGACCGCCTCGCCTGGGTTCCTTGCACTTTAATTAGCTCGCTGAACTCCGACATCGCAAGTAGCCCGCCCAGCGATCGATTTAACGCTCGCCGTGCTCGGTCGTAGCGGCCACGAGGCTAACAAAGAACATGGATGGATATTAGCATTACATAATTGATGCATGGATTGATTGATGGACGTTGATGCTTTGCTCGCCTGTGCATGAACCAAACGCTTCAAGACCACACAAGCCCGCCAGCAGAAATATTTTACATTTCACGCCCACACCAGCAAAGACCGCCATCAAGGCATGAGGGTCAGTCACGAACCAAACTGACCAATAAAGTTTGAGAGAGATTGAGGAGCCCCGATAAGGCTGAGTGGAAAGGCCGATAGCTGAGAGGGTGAAAGAGATATTCCATCCGCCGATAATGCAAAGGCATGTAAATTTTTAGAAGTCAAACTTTGGAAACTTTGATCAGGTTTACGCAAATGTTATTTATATCTACAATACCAAAGATACATCATACAAAACTACATCTCATGGTGAATCTAATGGTATATGTTTGTCGACTAGATGTAATTCTTTTTCCACGACATGATCAAACTTTGTGATGTTTGACTTTTCAATAAATCTATATGCTATGGACCGAGGAGAGTGCCTAGGAGAGTGCCTCACGAGAATAACAAGTGCGTGTGAAGGAGAATGAGTAAGACCATGCACATGTTTGTGATGGAGACTAAGATTAGCTATTCATATACATATAGGGGACTGCAGCCTACAATTGAGTGAGAGACCATCATACTTGGCTAGCTGGGCATGAGATTGTGTGTGTGTGCGTGTGAAATGGAGAGAGAACGAGGGAGAGAGATAGAGTTTTAGATGGTCCTATCGAAAAAAGTGAGATATGCATGTGTATGTGTGACCTGTGGATGGAGAGTTTGAGAGAGGGGAAGAGCTCCGAGAAGACATAGTGGTGCATGAGAGAGTTACGGCAAAGAGCCAAGGAATTTGTAAAAAGACGATGAGTGCACCCAAGATATCTAGCTTGGACTAGCTAGAGTATCATACCTAGTAAAAGTAGAGAGACCTATAGATGGTGTATATATGCATGCTAACTAGAAAGACCCCCCCAACACACACACACAAAGAGAAAGAGAGAGAGAGAGAGAGAGAGAGAGAGAGAGAGAGAGAGAGAGAGAGAGAGAGAGAGAGAGAAAGGAGAGGGACCAACAAGGTTTTGTGTTTGATGCAAGCGGCAGAATTGAAGATTTGTGAGAGAGAGAGAGAGAGAGAGAGAGAGAGAGAGAGAGAGAGAGAGAGAGAACAGGAGTGTGGGAGAGGGGGAGGTCGCGTTTTATGCATCAAAGACTGATATAAACCATGTTTCGATATAAACTTGCATTCAAATATTTAAATTGGAGAATATGTTGTCTCTGAATCCACACATGAACGGATATATGCGTATATCAAACAAGTTCATTAATTTGACTTTCAACATGTTCATGGAGTACTATAATACTGCATAACATGCTACTCGATTGAGGTGTTCAATTTTGGATTTAGTTCACTATTTTGACCCATCGAACGAGCTATTTCATTGAATCGAGATATTTCATTTTGGGTTTGATTCGCTTTTGAGTGGGTCAACTATTTGTCATATAGTAAATCGCTAGCAACGAGCATGTAAAAACACATTACTCCCGAGCATCATCTCTCCATCTAAAAAGAAGTGGCAAGCTAATATTTCAAAATTTGATTCAATCGACTTGGTAAGGTAGACATGGATGCTCGTTTCTCCCAAAATTTGAACGAACTGTTAAACATCCTCTCTCGCCGATGGAATTCGCCGAGCAAATAAATGGGAGACGCGAAATTACCGCCCTATGTGTGACACGATCAATTGGCCCGTTGTACATCGAGGGTAGGTTCATAACTTCATCCAAGCGCCGCTTTCTCCTCGGCCGAAATGACATGTGCCAATAATTCATAAACCATGGTCTGCAAAACACGCCTCCTCGCTCAAATAGCTTGCGCCCACTATTTGAAAACACGCCTCTCGCCTCAAATCGCTCGCGCCACTATAGTTCAAACACGCCTCGCCTCAAATCGCCTCCCGCCCACTATTTTGGGAGAAGCAGTTACTCTACTATCCCCGACCCAAAGACACGTGACCCAAGCCGAGAAGCCTATAGGCAAGGGTAGAACTCAGAACTCCCCATCACATTTCGCATAAATGCATCTATAAGACATGGTTCCACTCCTCCCAATCCCCCGCCCGCCCCCATTCATACCTCGTGGGCCTAAATCACCTTCTCCCCGGAAGCTCCTTTCCCGAGCCGCAAACCTCAGCCCCACCTCCATGGCGCCCCACCGCACCAATTTCACAGCCTCCTCCTCCCTAATGCCGAGACGCTGTCCATTTGCCGTCAGGCACCGGGCCATGTGCCTCTTACTGCTGTCATTGGTGCTGCTCGACGACGGCTGCGTGTACTGCATCGAGCCGATTCACCCCGCCGTTGTTCACGGCGCCGAGTGGCTCCAACTTCGGTCCGCCCAGAGTCCCGTGTTGCTTCCGATAGCCGCTGACCGTCGCGACATTGCTTTTTCCTCGCCACGGTCGCCATCAAGAACCGCGCCGCCTCACCGACCGGCAGAACCGGACCTGCCTACTTCACCATGCCGCCAGATAGGTCGCACCTCATCTCAAATCACTTTATTTAGGCATCGCCTATGAATTTTATTCGGGCCAATCGATTCTAATGGGAAGCAGCACCCCGAGGCGGCGGAGCTACTAGGCTGCCGTTGGCTGGTGCCTAACGTAAGGGTGCGGGCAAGTTCGCTGTGGAAGCAGCGCTTAGATGGCTATATTTTAGAGTTGTGTGGGTTGAAGGTACCGCCACCGCCGGATCTGGATGACGGGAGTCTTTGTGGATTAGCCCGGGCGGCGCAACCACGGCAAAGGCGGTGGGCGGAGCGGGTTTTGGCCGGGCCACGGACGGCAGAGGCAGGATGCTCGCCATTGGTCGCTGGCTCTTCGGGAAGATTCCAACAGTGTCACCGAGGCACAAGACGGCCATCAAGCCATCCGCGAGATCGACAAGACTAAAATAAAATAAAATCGTGTGACCCCAATTTAGTCTTTAGTCAACAGACGGTGACCACTCGCACTTTGTCGTTGATCTCTTAGTGTATTTCTTCGATCAAAGAGATATGTCGTTTTAACATTATGTGTTATCTCGTGATCTTCGCACACACCGCCTTCCGACTCACCGCAGCTACTCCAACAAGGGAAGCATACACCAAAAGGAAGCTATAGTCCCCACTCAACAGCTTCCTCAGATCGAATGCGCGTGTTCGACATGGACAGCCACAACAATCGCAGGCCATCGACAAGTCAGCACATGATGCTCACTCCTATGGATGGCAGCCGATAGGTTGTACCTCATCTTACTGTGTGCAACATTTATGGCTTTGTTATTCATCTAACATGGAAAATAGATCATCACATTTCACCGTATATTCATGCTGATCTCTTACGGGTCTTGTTCAGAGTTCACGCTGTTCCATAGTTCAGCTAAGATACTTGTTCTTTAGGTAACGCTGTTCCATAGTTATCATCCATCAGCCAATGCTATCCCACATGCTGGTGATTATAGTATTATACCACTTCTAGTATTACCTATGTTGTTCTTTAATACTTTTGTGTGCCATCTAGTTAATCTCAAGTACAAACGATACATATTATGTAGCTTTCATCTGTGTTCTCCTTTAGTTTATGAGAACTGTTGTTGCTAGTTAACCCCAGTCCTACTATTTATGTCGCCTCCTATGTGCACTCATTACATAAATCTAACTACTAGTTGTCTTCCATGCATGTCGATATAATTGCACACACCGATATATCCACAAGAACCTCACTGAGCAATGTAAAGGCCAATAAACTTGATGTCAATGATACCCAATATGATGGAACATGTAAAGGAAGTTCTTCGTAAGACTTGCGTAAAGATGATGAATCCTCTTCACCCCACAAGGTCCTTGCTCTAACTTGGCCTGTGATATGGGTACAACATGCATATAATGTCCTCGAGTGTATCTACTCTTTTGCAATGCCATGTGCTTAGCATGCTGATCATGCATGTAAATATGTCATGCCTTCCTGTTTTCAAGACTCTATTCCATTCATGATAACATGTTTTCAAATTCAAGTATCGCTATTCTACTCTATCGCAATGCCATCTCGCTTAATTTGGACATCATGCTTCCAATATCTTATGCATTGTTATTCATCAATATGTAC
The DNA here is from genome assembly GCA_021605205.1 of Aegilops longissima. Lineage (NCBI taxonomy): Eukaryota > Viridiplantae > Streptophyta > Magnoliopsida > Poales > Poaceae > Aegilops > Aegilops longissima. The sequence goes on from JAHIAM010014039.1 coordinate 17,854, forward strand.
TTCATCCGTCTCGCCATACCATGTTTTTTTACATTGAAGTGTTGTTCTAGTGCTCGCTGTAATGCCATCTTATTTTCCCAATCATACACGTATGTTGCCTTAGTTATTTATGTACGATTCCGCTAGCATATAGTTTTACATTCAACTAGTGTTTTTTGCTGTGTTGTCCTCGTCAGATCCCTAGCTCTTACACCATACCCTCCGTCTGGATTACATGTTGTCAAATGGATAAAAAGGATGTATCTAGAACTGAAATACGCCTAGACCCATCCATTTTTTTCCGGATGGAGGGAATACATGTCAATATGTCATGCCTTTCTATTCTTCAAGACTCTATTCCATCTCTCTCTGCTGTCGCATGTTTTATAATTAAAGCACCATTCTTCTATACAAGGCATGCAAGGGGAAGACGACTATGTTAGAATCAAGGGTTACAAACAAGGCCTTTGCAAAAGATCCAAACGCCAGAGATAATAAACCAAGTCCAGCTTTTATAGATACCGCCCAAAGACAGAGAAACCCAACTCCTACCGATAATAAGCAGATTCCAAAGGCCAAAGAACTAGTCCGCCCAATTCAGAAAAAATATGTCAACTCAATTCTAAGAAGCGTAGCGTATCCTTGCATCATGAAATTTTATAGCATGCTGATCATATTTTCTACATGTTTCTTACCCATCTCTTTAGAAAATAAGCTTAATGATAGAAGAATTTCTGCAATGGTATCGCTTATGAGGAAAGATTCT
>JAHIAM010014041.1:0-11706 GCA_021605205.1 Aegilops longissima
CCATCAACCCCGTTCACATGAGCGCTTCCCTTAGCGATCTACAAGGGTATGTAGATGCACTCTCCTTCCCTCGTTGCTAGTTTCTCCATAGATAGATCTTGGTGACCGTGGGAAAATTTTGAATTTCTTTTCGTTCCCCAGCAGTGGCATCATGAGCTAGGTCTATTGTAGATTCTTTGCAGTAGAACACAAATAGTTGTGGGCGTTGATGATGTTCAATATGCTTACCGTTACTAGTCAATCTTTTTCGGTATTGTGGGATGAAGCGGCGGACCGACCTTACGTACACTTCGGGGGGTTCCAGGACATGCACTTGGTGCATAAGGTGGCTAGCGGTGATCTCTCCCTTTAGTCGGACGGATTCGATGAAAAGGGTCCTTATGAAGGGTAAATAGCAATTGGCATATCACGTTGTGGTTTTGCGTGGTAAGCGTTCTTGCTAAAACCCATAGCCCACGTAAAACATGCAAACAACAATTAGAGGGCGTCTAACTTTTTTTGGGGGTTGCTATGTGATGTGTATGGCCAAGAAGAATGTGATGAATGATATGTGATGAAATTGATCATGTTCTTTAATAGGATTCCGACTTGCATGTCGATGAATATGACAACCGGAGCCATAGGAGTTGTCTTTATTTATTGTATGACCTGCTGTCATTAACCGGCCATGTAATTACTTTACTTTATTGCTAACGGTAGCCATAGTAGTAGAAGTAATAGTTGGCGAGACAACTTCATGAAGACCGATGATGGAGATCATGATGATGGAGATCATGGTGTCATGCTGACAATGATGATCATGGAGCCCGAAGATGGAGATCAATGGAGCTATTGATATTGGCCATATCATGTCACTAATATGTAATTGCATGTGATGTTTATTATGTTATGCATCTTGTTTACTTAGACACGGTAGTAAATAAGATGATCCTTAAACAATTTCAAGGTTTCCCCTAACGTGCACCGTTGCCAAAAGTTAAATCCTAAGCCCCGGTGATGGGTGTGATGGATTCTTCGTTCACATAAGCGGGTGTTGGAGCCTAGCATGTTGACATGGCCTCGGAACACCACCCATAAATTAAGGTTAACGCGAGCCTAGCATCAGGAATGGCCCGGAACACGAGAGAAAGGGAGCATGAGTCGTATAGTGGATGATCAACATGAAGATGTTCACGATGATGACTAGTCCGTCTCCGTGATGATCGGACACGGCTTAGTTGACTCGGATCTGTAATCACTTAGATGACCGAGGGATGTCTATCTGGTGGGAGTTCATAATTGAACTTAATTATCTTGAACATAGTCAAAGACCTTTGCAAATTATGTTCTCGCGCTTTAGTTCCCTTGTTTAGATATGTTCCTAGAAAATATAGTTGAAAGTTGGATGGCGATTATGCGACGTAAAAGCTTATGCAAATGCACGCTCGATTTGCTGAACCCCAAGCGTCGTTTGGGATGTTCGAACATCGGACATACCGTTTTGATAACTGTGATAGTTCATTAAGCGGTTTAGAGTTGAGGCAGAAGGCGTTTTTTGAAACATCGCGGAACATATGAGATGTTTGAAGGCTGAAATTGGGATTTCAGGCTCGTGCCCGTCAAGAGGTATGAGACCTCCGCGATTTTCTTAGCCTACAAACTAAGGAGAAAAGCTCAATCGTTGAGCTTGTGCTCAGATTGTCGAGTACAACAATCACTTGAATCGGTGGGAGTTAATCTTCCGGATGAAATGATGTTTCTCCAAAGTCATTACCAAGCTGCTGACCGTGAAACTATAACATATCGGGGATAGATATGATGATCCTTGAGGTATTCACGATGTTTGACACAGAAAGTAGAGATCAAGAAGGAGCATCAATTGTTGATGGTTGATGAAACCACTAGTTTCAAGAAGGGCAAGGGGAAGGACACTTTGAAGCCAAATCAGTTGCTCGGTGAAGAAACCCAAGGTTGAACCCAAACCAGACTAAGTGCTTACGTAATAAAGGGCACCGGGCAAATTACCCTAGATACTTGGTAGATGAGAAGGCTGGCAAGGTCGATAGAAGTATATTGGTTTTATTTAATGTGTACTTTTAGTACTCCTAGTAGCACCGGGTATTAAGATACGGTTGGTTTAAGTGTTAGTAACTCGAAATAAAAGCTCGGAATAAGCGGAGACTAGCTAAAGGTGGTGACGATATGTTTGGAAGTGTTTCCAAGTTTGATTTGATCAAACCCAATCGCTCCCTCTACCATCAAGATTAGTATTAAACCTGAATAATTGTCATTTGGTGTTTCGTTGAGCATAGACATGATTGGATTATGTCTATATTCGATTATTCATTTAAGGAGAATAATGGTTACTCTTTTATTTGAATAATACCTTCAATGGTCTTGCACCTAAAGGAATGGTTTATTTCGATCGTAGTGATACAATTTCCATGCCAAAAGGTATAAGATAGTAATGATAGTACCACTTACTTGTGGCCCCATGTAAGTCATATTGCTATAAAGCATGAAGGCTCCATGTTGATGGATCTTTGGACTCACTCGTTTTGAAAAGTTGAGACATGTGAACCATGTCTATTGGTGTATATGCATGAAGAAACTCCATGCAGATGGATCGTTTGGACTCACTTGATTTTGAATCACTTGAGATATGCAAATCATACCACATGGGCAAGATGGTGAAAAGCCTCGAATGGAAAAGATAGCAACTTGTTGGAAGTAACACATTTTGATATGGCAGTCAATGAGTCTTTGAGGCATCGTGAATATCGTTATGTTCTTACTTCAAAATGATTGAGTAGATGTTAAGTATATTTACTTGATGAAACCAAGTCGAATTATTGAATGGTTCAAGTAATTTCAGAGTGAAGTTGAAGATCATCGTGACAAGAGGATAAAATGTCCATGATATGATCATAGAGATGAGTATCTGAGTTCGAGCTTTGGCACACAATTAAGACATTGTGGAAATTGTTTCACAATTAATACTTTGGAACACCATAGTGTGATGGTGTGTCGAACATCATAGTTGCACTCTATTGGATATGGGTGTACCATGATATCTCTTATCGAATTACCACTATCGTTCATGGGTTAGGCATTAGAGACCGCACTCACTTTAATAGGGCACCACGTTATCCGTTGAGGCACCGTATGAACTATGGTTTAGAAAACCTAAGTGTGTTTCTTAAAAGTTTGGGGCTCTGACGCTTGTGTGAAAAAGTTTCAGGTTGATAAGCTCGAACCCAGCGGATAAAATACATCTTCATAGGACACCCAAAACAGTGGGTATACCTCCTAATTCAGATCCGAAAGCAATAAGGTTGTTTCTTGAATCGGGTCCTTTCTAGAAATGTTTGTTCGAAAAGTTGAGTGGGAGGATGGTGGAGACTTGATGAGGTTTTGAACCGTCACTTCAACTAGTGTGTAGCGGGACAGGGAAGTTGTTCCGTGGCACCTACACAATTGAAGTAAAGCTTATGATAGTAATCATGAAGTTTGGATCAAGTCACTACCGAACCTCGTGGGGGACAAGGGCGTCTTTGAGTGTCGGTGATCTGTCTTGAAGGTCATGTTGCTAACAACAATAAACCTCGAGCTATGGGGAAGCGATGGTGGGCCCAAATTCCACAAATGGTTAGAAGCCATGAAATCGAGATAGGATCCATGTATCGAACAAAGCATGGACTTTGGTGGACTTGCCCGATGATCGGCAAGCCATTGGAGAATGGATCTTTAAGAAGAAGGCGGCGTGTTGGTATGTCACCATCTTGGCTCGACTTGTGGGAAGAGTTTTTCACAAGTTCAAGGAGTTGACTACGATGAGATTTTCTCATCCAATTTAAATCCGTCGAATCATGTTAGCATTAGCTGCATTTATGAAATTTGGCGGATGGATGTCAAAATGGTTTCCTTACCGTTTTTAGGAAAGGTTGTATGTGATCAATCGAAAGTTTTTCGATCCTAAGGATGCTAAAAGGTATCTCTCCACAATCCTTTCTAAGAATGGAGTAAGCATCTCGGGTTGGAATGTGCACTTTGATGAGATGATCAAAGATTTTGGGTTTATACAAAGTTTATGAGAAACTTGTATTTCCAAAAAGTGAGTGGGAGCACTATAAATTTCTGAGTATATGTTGTTAACATATTGATGATCGAAATGATGTAGAATTCGGAAAGCATATAGGGTTATTTGAAAGATTTTTCAATAAAAACCTGGATTAAGCTACTTGAACATTGAGCATCAGATCTATAAGGATAGATCAAAATGCTTAATGGTACTTTCAAATGAGCATATACCTTGACATGATCTTGAAAGTGTTCAAGATGGATCGATCGAAGGAGTTCTTGCCGAGATGTAAGGTATGAAGTTGAGTTAAAGCTCGACCACGGGAAGAGAGAAAGGGCGAAGGTCGTTCCCTATGCTTGGGGGGCTCTTTATGCTATGTTGTGTACCCCTTGGAAGTGTGCCTTGCCATGATCGTCAAGGGTACAAGAATGATCCAAATGGATCATTGGACAGGATCAAAAAATTTCCTTGGGTAAATAAGGACATGTTTCTCGATTATGGAGGTGATAAAGAGTTGGGTAAAGGTTACGTCGATGCAAGCTTTAACACCTATCCGAATGACTCGAGTAGCAAACCGGATCTATAGTGGAGCAACCATTTGGAATAAGGTTCAAGTGGGCGTGGAAACATTTACAATATGACATAGAAATTAGTAAACGGATCTGAAAGGTTCGGACCGTTGACTAAAACCTCTCTCAAGCAAAACATGATCAAACCTCGGAACTCATTGAGTCTTAATCACAATGATTGAACTAGTTTGACACTAGTAAACTCTTTGGATGTTGGTCACATGGCGATGTGACCTATCAATGTTGATCACATGGCGATGTGAACTAGATTATTGACTCTAGTGCAAGTGGGAGCTGTTGGAAATATGCCTAGAGGCAATAATAAATTAGTTATTATTATATTTCCTTGTTCATGATAATCGTTTATTATCCATGCTATAATTGTATTGATAGGAAACTCGATACATTGTGGGTACATAAAACACCATGTCCCTAGTAAGCCTCTAGTTGACTAGCTCGTTGATCAATAGATGGTTACGGTTTCCGACCATGGACATTGGATGTCATTGATAATGGGATCACATCATTAGGAGAATGATGTGATGGACAAGACCAATCCTAAGCCTAGCATAAAGATCGTAGTTAGTATGCTAAAGCTTTTCTAATGTCAAGTATCATTTCCTTAGACCATGAGATTGTGCAACTCCGGATACCGTAGGAATGCTTTGGGTGTACCAAAGCGTCCGCTCTGGGTGGCTATAAAGGTGCATTACGGGTATCTCCAAAGTTACATTGGGTTGTACGAATCGAGGCTGGGATTGTCACTCCGTGTAAGCGGAGAGGTATCTCTGGGCCCCTCGGTAGGACATCATCATAATGTGCACAATGTGATCAAGGAGTTGATCACGGGATGATGTGTTGACGGTAAAGAGACTTGCCGTGCAGATTGAACAAGGTATCGGGATACGGCGATCGAATCTCGGCAAGTCTAATACCGCTAGACAAAGGGAATTGTATACGGGATCGATTGAGTCCTTGACATCGTGGTTCATCCGATGAGATCATCGTGGAACATGTAGGAGCCAACATGGGTATCGGATCCCTGTTGGTTATTGACGAAAACGTCTCGGTCATATGCGCATGGTTCCCGAACCGTAGGGTCTACACATAAGGTTCGATGGCTAGGGTTATAAAGGAAGTTTGTATGTGGTTCGAATGTTGTTGAGTCCGGATGAGATCCGGGGCGTCACGAGGAGTTCGGAATGGTCTTTAGGTAAAGATTTATATATGGGAAGTCTGTTTTGGTCACGGAAAAGTTTGACAATATCGGTAATGTCTTTGGGACCAGGGAGGTCCGGGATCCACCAAGTGGGGCCACCTGCCCCGGAAGGTTGCGTGGGCCAAGTGTGGGGGACCAGCCCCTAGGAGGCTGGTGCGCCAAAGGGCCCAAGGCGCATGGGAGAGTGGGAGGGCAAACCCTAGTTCGAGATGGGCCTTAAGGCCCACCTGGTGGCGCCTCCCTCTCCCCTCTTGGCCGCCTCCCAAAACCCATCTAGGGCTGGGCGCCACCCCTGGGGTGGAAACCCTAGAGGCGCCCCCCTTCCCTTATATATGAGGCCTAGGGGCTGCCCATAACACCGAGCCTCTCCCTCTCCGGCGCAGCCCCTCTCCTCCTCCTCCTCTCCCTTGGTGCTTGGCGAAGCCTCGGGATGCCACGCTCCTCCCCACCACCACGCCGTTGTGTTGCTGCTGGATGGAGTCTTCCTCAACCTCTCCCTCTCTCCTTGCTGGATCAAGGCATGGGAGGCGTCATCGGGCTGTATGTGTGTTGAGCGGAGGTCTTTCCGTTCGGCACTAGGATCTCCGGTGATTTGAATCACAGCAGTCGACTCCATCAACCCCGTTCACATGAGCGCTTCCTAGCGACCTACAAGGGTATGTAGATGCACTCTCCTTCCCTCGTTGCTAGTTTCTCCATAGATAGATCTTGGTGACACGTGGGAAAATTTTGAATTGCTCTCGTTCCCCAACAGTGCCGGGAACAACTTCAAACCCGAGGTGCGGCATAAAAATAACAAGGCATTGATAAAGGCGGAAACTTAAAGGGCTACTCGGATACCGGCGTGTAAACTCGTTGAATGCATTTGGCGATCCTCAAGATCGAAGATGAGAAGATTTGTTGAACCAGTTTTCAAGACCGATGACGAAGATGAAGAACAGTTCGGAAGAATCAAGGCGTCCCCAACGAAGACCGGTTCGAGGCTCTGGCGGTGTCTGGACTGGGGGTACTCACCGTCGTCTCCCGATCAGTTGGATTGGGCGAGGATCCCCATGGCCGTATACTCATGGGCGATCCGGACGGTTCCGCATACAAGGAAGATTCCACGAGACTTGGCGATCAAGACAAGGACTCCTCCCCAGGCGTTGGCTAGGACTCTTGTTATCCTAGGCCTCGGTGCATTATATAACCGAGGCCAGGCTAGTCGATAGACATACAACAATCATACCATAGGCTAGCTTCTGGGTTTAGCCTCCTTGATCTCGTGGTAGATCTACTCTTGTACTACCCATATCATCAATATTAATCAAGCGGGTAGGGTATTACCTCCATCGAGAGGGCCGAACCTGGGTAAAAACATCGTGTCCCTTGTCTCCTGTTACCATCCGCCTAGGCGCGATTCGGGACCCCCTACCGAGATCCGCGGTTTGACACCGACATGTACCTTACTAGAGCTCGCGATCGCTTTGGGTATTTGATCTGGTTACATTGCTAATATTTGCAACTCGAAACAGGACTATGGAATAAGCAAACACGGCCAGGGCGAGGTGGCGATCTGGCGTGGGAAATGGTTCCAAAGTCGATGTGATCGCGGTTGCACGCTACCTCTAGATCTACCTTGGGATTAGTTTTAGACCTGAATAATTGTTATTTGGTGCCGGCGTTGAGCATGAACATTATATCTGGATCTTGTTTGATCGAGAGATTATTCATTTAAATCAGAGAATAATGGTTGTTCTATTTATATGAGTAATATCTTTTATGGTCATGCACCCTTAAAGAGTGGTCTATTTTTATGAATCTCGATAGTAGTAATACACATATTCATAATGTTGAAGCCAAAAGATGCAGAGTTGATAATGATAGTGCAACTTATTTGTGGCCTTGCCGTTTAGGTCATATCGATGTAAAAGCATGAAGAAACTCCATCTTGATGGACTTTTGGAATCACTTGATTATGAATCACTTGGTACTTCGAACCGTGCCTCATGGGCAAGATGACTAAAACACCGTTCTCGGTACTATGGAAGAGCAACAGATTTGTTGAAATCATACATACAGATGTATGTGGTCCGATGAATATTGAGGCTCGTGGCGGATATCGTTATTTTCTCACCTTCACGGATGATTTAAGCGATCGGGTATATCTACTTAATGAAGCATAAATCTGAAACATTTGAAAAGTTCAAAGAATTTGGAGTGAAGTTGAAAATCATCGTAACAAGAAAATAAAGTTTCTATGATCTGATCGTGGAGGAGAATATTTGAGTTACGCTTTTGGTCTACATTTGAAACAATGCGAAATAGTTTACGCCTTCATCCTGGAACACCACACGTAATGGTGTGTCGAGCGTTTTCGTGCTTTACTAGATATGGTGCGATCTATGATGTCTCTTACCGATTTACCGCTATCGTTTTGGGGTTATGCTTTAGAGGCGGCGCATTCACATTAAATAGGGCACCATCAAAATCCGTTGAGATGACTCCTTATGAACTATGGTTTGGCAAAAACCAAAGTTGTCATTTCTGAAAGTTTGGGGCTCGATGCTTATGTGAAAAACTTCAACCTGATAAGCTCGAACCCAAATCGGAAAATGTGTCTTCATAGGATACCCAAAGGAGACATTGGGTACACCTTCTATCACAGATCCGAAGGCAAGACATTTGTTGCTAAAATGGATCCTTTCTAGAGAAGGAGTTACTCTCGAAAGAAGTGAGTGGGAGGAAAGTAGAACTTGATGAGGTAGTACCAGCTCCCATATTGGAAAGTAGTTCATCACGAAATCAGTTCTGTGATACCTACACCAATTAGTGAGGAAGTTAATGATGATGATCATGAAACTTCAGATCAATTTATTCTGAACTTGTAGATCAAGCGAGTAAGATCCGCACCGAGTGGTACGGTAATCCTATTCGGAAGTCATGCTACTAGATCATGGTGAACCTCGAACTATGAAGAAGCGATGGTGAGCCCAGATTCCATAAAATGGCTTGAAGCCATGAAATCTGAGATGGGATCCATGTATGAGAACAAAGTGTGGACTTTGGTTGACTTGCCCAATGATCGGCAAGCAATAGAGAATAAATGGATCTTCAAGAAGAAGGGGCTGACGGTAATATTTTGTTTACAAAGCTCGACTTGTTGCAAAAGGTTTTCGACAAGTTCAAGGGGTTGACTACGATGAGACCTTCTCACCCGTGGCGATGCTTAAGTCGTCCGAATCATGTTAGAATTGCCGCATTTATGATTATGAAATATGGCGATGGATGTCAAAACTGCATTCTGAATGGATTTACGGAAGAAAGTTGTATATGATGCAACCGGAAGGTTTTGTCGATCCTAAGGGGCTAACAAAGTGTGCAAGCTCCAGCGATCCATTTATGGTCAGTGCAAGCCTCTCGAGTTGGAATAAGCGCTTTGATAGTGTGATCAAAGCATATGGTTTTTACGACTTTTGGAGCTTTGTATTTACAAGAAAGTGAGTGGGAGCTCTGGCATTTCGATATTATATGTGGACGACATATTATTGATTGGAAATGATATAGAATTTCTGGATAGCATAAAGGATACTTGAATAAAAGTTTTTCAATGAAAGACCTCGTGAAGCTGCTTACATATTGGCATCAAGATCTATAGAGATAGATCAAGGCGGATTGGACTTTCACAAAGCACATACCTTGATAAAATTTTGAAAAAGTTCAATATGGATCGGGCAAAGTGAAGTTGAGTGGACTCAATGCCCTACCCTGCGGAAGATAGAGAAAAATGAAAGGAGTTCCTATGCCTCAGCCATAGGCTCTATCATGTATGCAATCTGTGTACTAGACCTGATGTGTGCCTTGCTATTAGTTTAGTAGGGAGGTACCAAAGTAATCCAGAGTGGATCACTAGACGCGGTCAAGAACATCTGAAATACGAAAAGGACTAAGGATATGTTTCGTTTATGGAGGTGACAAAGAGCTTGCGTAAAGGTTACGTCGATGCAAGCTTTGACACTGATCTGGCGATTCTAAATCAAACCGGATCGTATTTATATTAAGCGGTGGAGCATCGGTTGGTGCAGTTCTAAACAAAGCGTCATAGTGGGATCTACATGCGAAGCGGAGTACATAGCTGCCGGAGCAGCAAATGAAGGATCGGATGAAGGAGTTCATTTCCGATCTAGGTGTCATACCTAGTGCATCGGGACCAATGAAAATCTTTGTGACGTCTTGGTGCAATTGCCTTGGCAAAGGAATCCAGATTTCACAAGAGGACCAAGCACATCAAGAGGCGCTTCAATTCCATCCGGCCCAAGTCGGTGGGAGACATAGAGATTTGCAAGATACATACGGATCTGAATATTGCAGACTGTTGACTAAGCCTCTTCCACGAGCAAAACATGATCAGCACCAAGACTCCATGGGTGTTAGAATCATTACTATGTAATCTAGATTATTGACTCTAGTGCAAGTGGGAGGCTGAAGGAAATATGCCCTAGAGGCAATAATAAAGTTATTATTTATTTCCTCATATCATGATAAATGTTTATTATTCATGCTAGAATTGTATTACCGGAAACATGATACATGTGTGAATACATAGACAAACATAATGTCACTAGTATGCCTCTACTTGACTAGCTCATTAATCACAGATGGTTATGTTTCCTAACCATAGACATGTGTTGTCATTTGATTAAGGGTTCACATCATTAGGAGAATTATGTGATTGACTTGACCCATTCCGTTAGCCTAGCACTTGATCGTTTAGTATATTGCTATTGCTTTCTTCATAACTTATACAAAGTTCCTACAACTATGAGATTATGCAACTCCGTTTACGGAGTAACACTTTGTGCTACCAAGCGTCACAACATAACGGGTGATTATAAAGGTGCTCTACAGGTGTCTCCGAAGGTACATGTTGGGTTGGCGTATTCGAGATTAGGTTTTGTCACTTGATTGTCGGAGAGGTATCTGGGCCCTCTCGGTAAACATCACTTAAGTCTTGCAAGCATTGTAACTAATGAGTTAGTTCGGGATGATGTATTAGGACGAGTAAAGAGACTTGCTAGCGAGATTGAACTAGGTATTGGATACCGCGATCGAATCTCGGGCAAGTAACATACCGATGACAAAGGGAACAAATATGTTGTTATGCGGTTTGACCGATAAAGATCTTAGTAGAATATGTAGGAGCCAATATGAACATCCAGGTTCCACTATTGGTTATTGACGAAACAGTTCTAGGTCATGTCTACATAGTTCTCGAACCCGTGAATCCGCTTAAACGTTACGATGAAAATTTTATTATGAGTTTATAAGTTTTGATGTACGAAGGTTTTCGAGTCCGGATGTGATCACGGACATGACGATGAGTCTCGAAATGGTCGAGACATAAAGATCGATATATTGGAGACTATATTCGGACACGGAAGTGTTCGGGTGATTTGGAGAAAACGAGTGGGAGGTTGGAACCCCCAGGGAGGAGTTTTGGGCCTTATGGGCTTTAGTGGAGAGAGAGAGGCAGCCGGATGGGCGCCGCCCTCCCCTCTGGTCGGTGGACTAGGGAGGCGGCGCCCCTTTCCCTCTCCCTCTCCCCTTCCTTTCCCTCCTAGTAGGAGTAGGAAGAGGAGTCCTACTCCTACTGGAGGACTCCTCCTCCTAGCCCCAAGGGGGCCGGCCTCACCCTGCTCCTTTATATCACAGGCGGGGGCACCTAGGACACACAAGTTGATCTTCGTGATCGTTCCTTAGCAGTGTCGGTGCCCCCTCCACCATATTCCACTGTCATATCGTCGGAGTTTAAGCGGCCTCGTCGTGAACATCATCATCGTCCCCCCGTCGTCTTGGAACTCATCCCGACACCCTTGGAT
>JAHIAM010014042.1:0-19604 GCA_021605205.1 Aegilops longissima
GAATTTTCTAAGATTGCTATTTTTGAAAAAATGAATTACAGGTTTCGTGGATCTCACGGAGTAGTCGTCGGAGTTGGCGAAGAAGATCGGATCCGATGTTGCAGTTGCTCCTAGAGGAAGGAGATCAAGGGACGGTGGAGAGGAGATCATATAAACCTCGGGAGAGGTCGAGGCGTGGCGGCACTTGGCTGGTGTTCCTTTGCTTTCTGGAGAGGCGGAGAGAGAGAGGAGAGGTGTTGGTTTGATGTGTTGGAGGGGTGCTTGGGTATTTATAGTGGGGAGGGAGGGCTTTGCTTGGGTAGGGGACAAGAAATAGACTAGGATTAGGAAACAAAGGAAATGATCTAGAAACAAATCGGAATAAGCGGAATAACGAGGATCAAATCCTACTAGGATTTGTAAAAGAATAAAACCTTGGCTCCTGGCTCCCTAGGTGCGTGGGTGGATGGCCTTGGCCTGCACCAAGCAGCCTTGGGCCTTGGCCCTTGGCCCGGAGCGCAACAAATGTTTTCTTTTTTTGGAGACAACAAAACAGAAATAAATAAAAATTTTATATAGGCATATAATATATCAAAATTTTCAGAAAAAGATTTTCTACAACATGAACACTATTTTAGCTTCAAATAAAATACACACAAATTTTAATAATTCACACAGTGCTACGGTCCAATAAAATCCAATAAAATCATTTTAAAATACCAAAATGACTTCAAATTAATTTCTCTCAATTTTCGATGTAGGAATCATGTTACCCTATTTTCTTATATTTTGTTTTGGAGAAAATAATTTGAATAAAACTCAAATAACTCCAAATTGGAAATAAATTCAAAAGAACTTTGAATTTAATTCTTTTAAAACTCAACTCATATTTCATTTAATTTGAAGAAGTCATTTTATCTTCTCCGTGAAAATCATTGAGTTGCATAAAGTTTCAGAATTGTAAATATTTTCCAAATGAAATTCAAATATTTTCAACACCCTTGTCATTTAAATAAATGGAAGAAGTCATGTCATCTTCTCTCCGGGTTTTGTGATGAAAAGAATTTGAATTCATGGAGATCATAAATGCAAGGTGGAAGTTTGGGAAAGTCATTTCATTCCCTCTCATTCAACTTTCGAAAGTTTCAAATTTCACTCAATTTCCACTAAATCACACAACAAACAATCAATCAATCAAAACTATTTATTTATTATAACATTCCAAAATTTAGAATTTTGGGATGTTACAAACCTACACTTAAAATGAATCTGTCCTCGAGATTGAAGAAAACAAGAAAAGGTTAGGGTTTGGGGGTCTTCCGGCTCCTCGATGGAATGGTCTAGTGTGCTACCACACTTAAAAGCAGGGTTATGGTTCACGGAACTCGGTACTCCATCCTAGGGTGAACACCATCGGTCTTCTCACAACTTGAGTAACTCCTACTGGGGCTCTTACGGTAGGGTCAAAACCTTTTCCTCAAATCGTGTCCTTTCATCTGGTGAGGTTCTTCGAGACTGTGTCTCCTTAGGTGCAGGTGCAGGCCAATAAACAACTATCGAGATCTCATGGTGGTGGACCATTACAGGTTTCTCCTGCGGAATAATGGGTTGGGTTGGGTCTCCGTATGACCTCGTTTGGAGCGGTTGCGGTACATGGATCAATCGTCCTACCATTCTAAGGTTTTGGCTTGTCGTGTCGGCGCTCTTCTAAAGTTTTCAAGTCTCTCGATTTTCCATCAACATATGATAGTTCATGATAGAAGTCTCGGTATGGGGCCAATCCATCCCGTGCTTGAATCATTACCACATCGTAACAGGAATCCGTTATTCTAACACTTGGGCATACTCACAAGCATTGCAAATTTCTCTTCTCAATGAACTTAGTTCGGATAATTCCATTGATTCTGCTGAACAAAACATCTATCGTTTCTTCACAACTCTCGGGTTTTGGCGTAACCTCCTCGAAGCGTCTGCTGATCAAATCGAGTCTTCCCAAAATTTCTTGTTCATGGGTACTTGACCCTTAAATTCCTGGGCATGTGGGTTATGAGGCCCACTTCAACACTGTACCAATTTCACTCATCCTTGGAGTTACAATTGCTCCATTTTCCAACATTACACCACTTTAAATCCAATAACATTTCATTTCTTAATACCATCATATCAAAGATAAAACTTCAACTCATTTTTTCCAAACTCCAACCTTGGGACACATTTCCATTTCCATTGGTCTAGTGTTCTTCATAGGGTACTATCACCCTTAAAATGAAATTCACAAATCCATCCATAGACCATATTTTCGTATCCTCGAAAATGGTCAAAATCCGTGTTCATAGGTAACAACTCATACAATTAAACATATGAAAACATGTCACCTTAACTTTATTGATTTCATGAATCCATTACAAACTCTAGCACCCATTACATAACTCAACTTATTGTACTCATGAAAAAAATTGGTTTCTACCACTCTTATTATCCATATCAAAATTCCAACTACTCAACTCCAGCTTCCTTCTTGTAGGAACATTTAGTAGCATAATTTCATGCTTCCTTAATGAAAACACATAACTTCGATAAGTCTTTGGGCTTCTTGGAGATGGTGCCTGCTCCTTGAGTTCCTTGCTTCCTTTCAAGACAATGATTGGCATAATGCCCGCGTCCTTACATTCAAAACAGGTGTCTGACTCTTGTCCCTCTTTGCAGAAATTGGGTTGTTACGAGGGTGTGTTTGTTTTCTCTTCAAGGTTTCTTCGTTCGATCAAACCTTCTATTCCTGTGGATCAAACTCTATTGCTTCCCAGAAGTATCCAGACACTCTTTTCTTTCCTTGGTGCAATCTTGTGAAAAATGTCCTTCTTCTCCACATGAATAGCAGGCATTGGAGTAAAATCTGTTGAGGCCTTCTCCATCGGGTCTTCAACACATTCCTTCATCACAGGTTCTTTCATAACTTCTCGGGGCTTCTTTCATTCCTTCTTCCTGCTCTGAATAGTTTGTTGCACCATGGGGTAAATGTGACCTTGAGTCGGGTAGTGGGTGGTTCCTTCACACAAGAAACAAGTCACTGACTAGTTGGGCATTCCTCAGTGGGTGTTTCTCCTCACAATGAGGGCATCCATCCTTGTGTTCCTCACAGGTGTGTCCTATTTCTCCATAAATCTTGCAGGCACAAGGTTTATTTCTTGGTGTATCATGGTGCTTCAGATAAGGCGAGATCTTGTCGAGTCTTCTTGAATTCTTCCCAAGTCTTTGCTCCATTCCATCCTGTATAGCTTGATGCATAGCCACCATGTTGCAGCACTTCCTTCAAAATCTTGAAGCGTCGATACTTCATTCTTCCTTGAAACCAAATTTCTCCCGAAGTGACTCTCCATGTTACGAATCCATAGCTCTGCCTCCGGCTGGTTTCGGTCGGAGAATACGGTCCAACTTCATTCATCATCTCTGGATCCAAAAGTTTTGGGATGAGATATGAGAGAGGTGGGGAGGATACACAATACAAACAATAGTTTTTGAAAAGCGGGTTTTACTTTGTGGCTGTCGGAAAACATCAAACAAATGACAGCTCACAAATTGTTGCATCTAACGTAAGTGTGTAACGAGGGTTTGGTCTTCTAAAGGTCAAATAATTCTTGATTCTTCAAATTCTTCTAGTCTTGAGTCTTCAATTGTTGCAGCTTCAACTCTTCTAATGCATGGTGAAACCCTTGTTACTTTGAAATGGCTATCGGTTGTCGATATCTTTAATTCTTGGGTGACTTGTTGATCTTCCGTGTGGTCAAAGGGAAAGGTGTATATTCTAACTATTTGAGTCGGAGGACTACTTGATAAAATCAGAAAAAGGCGAAGTAAAGGATCCTTTTGAAAATAAAGTTTTTGAACATCCTGTCCTAGGGGCTTTCCGATTTCTAGGGTCACGTTCTCGGTCAACATGTGCTCGATACCATATACATGGCGACCCGACCTCGAACGGTCAAGCCTCTTATCCGTGCCATCCTGGATCGATCTTTGGCCATAGTACATCAATGTATATATCAAAGTGCAATCACATGTATAAATAACGTAAAACTGATATATACCTCAATAGTCTCATGAAACAAGTAATCGGGTGTGGAGTCCCATCAGCGCCATCGGCGAGGTTGAGTGTAGACCGTAACCTGTACCGTATTCTTACTCGTCGGAAGAAATATACGCAACATGATACGTTGCAGCCGTGTAGAGTCATACATTGAATGTACGGCAAGATCATAATAAAAACAGATGATAAAACTATACTATATGCAATATGGCTTTGTGGCTCGTATCAGGGTTTTTTTGCATAAAAGCTGGTTTTATTTTCCCTACATCAAAGGAATAAATGAGTCTGTACTATGGGTTTTCTATCATGACATGGTTCCGTAACCGATGTCTCATAGCCCAAAATCATCATAAGTTGCCCACAATTAAGTTATCAATCCGGTGTTGAGATTCGAGATAGATCCAAGTCCGGATGCTCAAATTGTCGTAACCGGGGACACGCTAATCGATTAGGTTTAAACCCTCTGCGAGGTTTGTACACTTACCCAAAGATTGATCCCTCTTTTCGTTCTCGCAGGGTGTTTGAGAACAAGGCGACGAAACATGGTCTTCGAAGAGTTCCTCGACCACTTGTCCGGTGCTCATCCAATCCTACGTAGTTCTACATTGCTAGCACCGTCCCAGCCAGTCACAACTAAGGTCAACCAAGCGAGCCCATAGTGACTTGCGGTTGCAGGTAAGCTTCGGGCATGAAGTATTCTTCCGTCTCTTTGAGTGCGGTGAAGCTTTCCGCAAGATGTCATGGGCTTCTCCATATCCCGGCCAACCTTGGTTTCTCCGGGTGCCGTCAACCATCCTTCACCCATGGTGTGTATTGAATTCTTGTCTTGAGTCTTGAAGTCTTGAGGCCTTGAAGATCAATCCTTGCAGATTCCATCATGGAGTTATCGTCATTGGCGTAGATCCTCCATTCTCACACCACTCCGAGCACTCATACCAACCCGTCTACAATATCGTAGCATTAAAATAAATAACGTCCGGGCTTGGTACGGGGTGATGGGTTCCTACCTCATCATACTACTCAACTAAAGGTTCAATATCACTCTTGGAGGTTGTTGCAAAGATACTAAATGCAATAAAACATAGGTATGAAAGCATTAAAGTGAACTTTCGGTAATACTTGATGAAGATAACAACCTGTGGAAAATGACTTGGTAGAACTAATGTCACTCCGTTGAAAATCTATATAGTCAAACATAGCATTCACATAAGCAAACATCCTAAAACAATTTTGCTTTCGAAATAACAATCAAAAAGCAAGGAAAATGATAATAAAACTCAAACAAAATCAAAAAACTTCAAATAAAACTACAAAGAAAAACTACTAACGAAGATCTATGACTTTGCTACAAACATCTAATATAGTTTTGCCGTAGTAAAAACTTAACAACAATTAAAATACTAAACTAATAAATTAACAGAAAATAAAATGTAAAATAACTAATTTAACAGAAAGTATTTTTTCCATAAAATTTTATTTGCAAAAAAAACAAATAAAAGCTTTTATAAAACTCTAACTATGACCTATAGAAGGTTTCATACAAATATAAGGAAAATAAATTTTTTAAATAAAATAAATTTTTCTCCTTTTTCTAACAAAACACAACTAATTTTGTCAAAAGTGACAAAAAAAATAATTTAAAACTAATAAAAACAATAAAAAAAGCTAAAACAGAACTAATAATAAAACAGTACTGTTTTTAAAAAACCTAATTTAAATTAAAAAATAAAATACTTACTGATAAACAAAGGTCCTAAGACCAGGAGCAAAAAAATTAATTAAAACCTATTTTTAAACTCAAGTTATGGCCAAAATACTAATCTGAACAAAATTTATCAAATTCAAATTTAAGCTACTCAAATTTGAAATCCAGAACTAACAGAAACTTCAGCAAATTTGTGACACATAGCAATTGGAATCACTCAAAATACTAAAAACTCTAAAAGATATGAATTTTCTAAGATTGCTATTTTTGAAAAAAATGAATTACAGGTTCGTGGATCTCCGGATGTTCGGAGTTGGGGGAAGATCGGATCCGATGTTGGGTTGCTCCTAGGAAAGGAGATCACGGGGCGGTGGAAGGAGATCATATAAACCTCAGGAGAGGTCGAGGGGGCGGCACTTGGCGGCGGTGGTGTTACCTTTTGATCTTTGGGAGGAGGCGGGGAGAGGAGAGGAGAGGTGTTGGTTTGATGTGTTGGAGGGGGTGCTTGGGTATTTATAGTGGGAGGGAGGGCTTTGCTTGGGTGGGACAAGAAATAGACTAGGATTAGGAAACAAAGGAAAAGATCTAGAAACAAATCGGAATAAGCGGAATAAACAGGGATCAAATCCTACTAGGATTTGTAAAAGAATAAAAACCTTGGCCCTGGCCCCTATTTGGGTGGATGGCCTTGGCCTGCCGGCCTGGCCCTTGGGCCTTGGCCCGGCCCGGGAGCAAATTTTTCTTTTTTTTGATAGAGACAACAAAACAAATAAATAAAAAATTTTATAGGCATATAATATATCAAAATTTTCAGAAAAGATTTTCTACAACATGAACACTATTTTAGCTTCAAATAAAATACACAAAATTTTAATAATTCACACAGTGCTACCTGTCCAATAAAATCCAATAAAATCATTTTAAAATACCAAAATGACTTCAAATTAATTTCTCTCAATTTTGATGTGAGAATCATGTTACCCTATTTTCTATATATTTTGTTTTGGAAAAAATAATTTGAATAAAACTCAAATAACTCCAAATTGGAAATAAATTCAAAGAACTTTGAATTTAATTCTTTTAAAACTCCCAACTCATATTTCATTTAATTTGAAGAAGTCATTTTATCTTCTCGTGAAAATCATTGAGTTGCATAAAGTTTCAAATTGGAAATATTTTCCAAATGAAATTCAAATATTTTCAACACCCTTGTCATTTAAATAAATGGAAGAAGTCATGTCATCTTCTCTCCAGGGTTTTGTGATGAAAAGAATTTGAATTCATGGAGATCATAAATGCAAGGTGGAAGTTTGGGAAAGTCATTTCATTCCCTCTCATTCAACTTTCAGAAAGTTTCAAATTTCACTCAATTTCACATAATAAATCACACAACAAACAATCAATCAATCAAAACTATTTATTTATTATAACATTCCAAAATTTAGAATTTTGGGATGTTACCAAAACCATAGGAGTTGTCTTTATTTTTGTATGACTGCGTGTCATTGAAGAGCATCATGTAAATTACTTTCTTTATTGCTAAACACGTTAGCCATAGTAGTAGAAGTAATAGTTGGCGACAACTTCATGGAACACGATGATGGAGATCATGATGATGGAGATCATGGTGTCATGCGGTGACAAGATGATCATGGAGCCCGAAGATGAAGATCAAAGGAGCTATATGATATTGGCCATATCATGTCACTACTTTATATAATTGCATGTGATGTTTATTATGTTTATGCATCTTGTTTACTTAGAGCGACGGTAGTAAATAAGATGATCCTTATAATAATTTCAAGAAAGTGTTCCCTCTAGCGACCGTTGCTAAAGTTAGTCATTTCCAAGCACCATGTGATGATGGGTTGTGATAGATCCTTCGTTCACATACGGGTGTAAGATAGATTTACATCAGAACACTTAGGGTTAACGCGAGCCTAGCATGGACATGGCCTCGGAACACAAGAGACCGTAAGGTCGAACACAGTCATATGGAAGATCGATCAACATGGAGATGTTCAGGCGATGACTATTCCGTCTCACGTGATGATGGGACCCGGCCTAGTCGACTCGGATCGTGTAACACTTAGATGACTAGAGGGATGTCAAATCTGAGTGGGAGTTCATTAAATAATTTGATTAGATGAACTTAATTATCATGAACATTAGTCTAAAATCTTTGCAAAATGTCTTGTAGATCAAATGGCGCCTCATGTCAACATGAACTTAGCGTTCCTAGAAAACCAAGCTGAAAGATGATGGCAGCAACTATTGGTTGGGTCCGGAACACGAGATCATCCTTATAGCAGCCAAGAAACAATATGTCCTAGAAGCACCGCTGGTGAAGCACCATCAGCGAACCAAGACATTATGAATGCTTGGAAGTCTCGTCTGATGATTACTCCCTCGTTCAGTGCGGCATGCTTTCACTTAGAACCGGGGCTCCAAAAGCGTTTTGAGCAACCAGACATATGAGATGTTCGAGGAGCTGAAAATGGTTTTCCAAGCTCATGCCGGTCGAGATTGAAGTCTCCGACAAGTTCTATAGTTGTAAGATGGAGAAAACAGTTACATCGGTGAGCACATACTCAAAATATGCGGGTTGCCAACCGCTTTGTCCCGGCTAGACATTAACCTCCGGACGAGGCGGTCATTGGAATCCTTGATCGCTCCCACCAAGCTACAAGAGCTTTGTGATGAACTACAATATGCGGGGTTGGTGAAGACCATTCCGAAGTATTTTCAATGCTGAAGTCCGGAGGTTGAAATCAAGAAAGAACTGTTGGGGGCGTAAATTTCAAAATTTTCCTCGATCCAAAGACCATGGTGATGGCATAGCAGGAGGGGAGAGTGTCCGTCCCGTACCCTCGTAGACGGCGGGCGTTATAACAAGCGGTTGATGTGGTCGTCGTCTTCACGATCCGACCGATCCAAGCACCGAGCGTCCGGCACCTCGAGTTCCCGTTATTCGATGGCGATCCCGGACTCGATCCGCAAAGTGTCGGGATGAGTTCCGTCAACCGACGGCGTGGTGCGATGTTGATGCTCCACCGGCGCGGGGCTTCGCTAAGCTCCGTGGCGATATGACTTCTCCGGCGGGGCTTCGCCTAAGCTCATGACGATATGACCAAGTGGAATATGGTGGAAGGGCACCTGCCGGCTAAGGAAAGATCCGTGATCAACTTGTGTGTCATGGGGTGCCCCTTAAAAAAGGAGGAAGGGGTGGGCCCAAGGGGCGCCCAAGGAGGTCCTACTCCCAGGGAGTGGGACTCCCCCCCTCCTAGTTGGATTAGGATTGGAGGAGGGGAAGAGGGAAGGTGCCCCCCTCCCTTGTCCTATTCGGACCAGAGGGGAGGGGGCGCCCCCTGGCGGCCCTTCTCCTTCTCCCTTGAGGCCCATGAAGGCCCTTACCCCGGGGTTCCGGCCCCGGTGTTCATAACATCCTTTTCCCGGAACCATTCCGAAGTCAAACTTAGGCTTCAATATATCAATCTTTATGTCTCGACCATTTGAGACTCCTCCATTCCGTCACATCCGGGACTCGAACAAACGGTGCATCAATACTTATAAACTCATAATGGCTCGGAAGCGTTAAGCGTCGGACCCTACGGGTTCGAGAACTATTAGACATGACCTAGAACCATTCTCGGTCAATAACCAATAAACCTGGATGCCCATATTGGTTCCTACATATTCTGAAGATCTTTATCGGTCAAACCGCCGACATCGTTGTTCCCTTTGTCATCGGTATGTTACTTACGAGATTGATCGTCGGTATCCAATACCTAGTTCAATCGTTCGGAAATCTCTTTATCGTTCCGTAATACATCATCCCTAACTCATTAGTTGTAATGCTTAAAGGCTTAAGTGATGTGCATTACGAAAGGCGGAGATACCTCTCCGAAATGGATGACAAAACCTAATCTCGAAATCGCCAACCCAACAAGTACCTTTGGAGAAACTGGTACCCTTTATAATCACCCGATTCGTTGTGGCGTTTGGTAGTACCAAAGTGTTCCTCCGGTGGCAGGGTTGCATAATCTCATAGTTATAGGAACATGTATGGGTCATGAAAAACATTAACATACTAAGCGATCAAGTGTTAAGCTACGAATGGGTCATGTCAATCGATCATTCAACTAATGATGTGACCTTGTTAATCAAATAACAACTCCTTGTTCATGGTTGGAAACATAACCATCTTTGATTAACAAGCTAGTCAAAAAGAGCATACTAGTGACATCCTGTTTGTCTATATATTCCACATGTATTATGTTTCGGTTAATACAATTCTAGCATGAATAATAAAAACATGATATAAGGTAAATAATAACTTTTTATTGCCTCTAGGGCATATTTCCTGTTCCCACTTGCACTAAGTCAATAATCTAGATTACAAAGTAATGATCCTCACCCATGGAGTCTTGGTGCTGATCATGTTTTGCTCGTGGAAGAGGCTTAGTCAGCGGGTGCAACATTCAGATCCGTATGTATTTTGCAAATCTCTATGTCCCACTTGGACTTGGTCCCGAATGGAATTGAGCGTCTCTTGATGTGCTTGGTCCTCTTGTGAAATCTGGATTCCTTTGCCAAGGCAATTGCACGTATGTATGAAGATCTTCATCGGTCCCGATGCACTAGGTATGACACCTAGATGGAAATGAACTCTTCATCCAGACTTCATTGGCTTCGAAGCACTATTACTCCGCTTCACATGTAGATCCCCATACGGTTGAGACTTAGAGTCATCTGGATCGGTGTAAAAGCTTGCACCTATGTAACTCTTTACAATGGGCTCTTTTATCACCTCCATAATCGAGAAATATTTCCTTAGTCCTCACTAAGGATGTTCTTGACCAATGTCCGATGATCTACTCCTAAATCACTATTGTACTCCTTGCCAAATTCAGAGCAAGGTATACAATAGATGCAGTACATAGCATAGCATACTTTATAGAACCTATGGTGAGGCATAGGAATGACTTTCATTCTTCTTCTTTTTCTATTTTACTGCCGTGGTGGGATTTGAGTCTTACTCAATTTCATACCTTTGCAACACAGCAAGAACTCTTTCTTTGACTATTCCATTTTGAACTACTTCAAAATCTTGTCAAGGTATGTACTCATCGAAAATCTTATCAAGCGTCTTGATCTATCTCAATAGATCTTGATGCTCAATATATAAGTAGCTTTGCGAGGTCTTTCTTTGAAAAACTCCTTTATGCTTTGCGAGAATAATTCTACATTATCTCAATCAACAATATGTCATTCACATATACTTATCGAAATGTTGTAGTGCTCCCACTCACTTTCTTGTAAATACAGGCTTCATCACAAGTCTGTATAAAACTATATGCTTTGATCAACTTATCAAAGCGTATATTCAATTCGAGATGCTTGCACCGGTCCATAGATGGATTCTTTGGAGCTTGCATATTTTGTTAGCACCTTTAGGATTGACAAAACCTTACGGTTGCATCATATACAACTCCTCTTTAAGAAAACCATTAAGGAATGCAATTTTGACATCCATTTGCCAAATTTCATAAATTATGGCAATTGCTAACATGATTCGGACAGACTTAAGCATCGCTTCTGATTGAGAAAATCTCATTGTAGTCAACACCTTGAACTTGTCGAAAACCTTTTGTGACAAGTCGAGCTTTGTAGATAGTAACACTACTATCGGTGTCCGTCTTCCTCTTGAAGATCCATTTATTTAACATGGCTTGCTGATCATCGAGCAAGTCAATCAAAATCCATACTTTGTTCTCACACATGGATCCTATCTCAGATTTCATGGCCTCAAGCCATTTTGCGGAATCTGGGCTCATCATCGCTTCCTCATAGTTCGTAGGTTCATCATGGTCTAGTAACATGACTTCCGAACATGATTACCGTACCACTCAGTGCGGATCTTACTCTGGAAGACCTCACGAGGTTTGGTAGCAACTTGATCTGAAGTTTCATGATCATCATCATTAACTTCCTCACTAATTGGTGTAGGAATCACGGAAATGATTTACGTGATGAACTACTTTCCAATAAGGAGAAGGTACAATTACCTCATCAAGTTCTACTTTCCTCCCACCCACTTCTTTCGAGAGAAACTTCTTCTCTAGAAAGGATCCATCTTAACAACGAATAACTTGCCTTCGGATCTGTGATAGAAGGTGTACCCAATAGTTACCTTTGGGTATTCTATGAAGACGCACTTCTCGATTTGGGTTCGAGCTTATCGGTGAAAACTTTTTCACATAAGCATCACAACTCAAACTTTAAAAACGACGACTTAGGTTTCTTGTTAAACCATAGTTCATACAGTGTCATCTCAAGGGATTTAGATGGTGCCCTATTAAGCGTGAATGCAGCTGTCTTTAATGCATAAACCCAAAACAATAGTGGTAAACCGATAAGAGACATCATAGATCGCACCATATCTAGTAAAATACGATTCTGACGTTCGGACACACCATTACATTGTGGTGTTCGAGGTAGCGTGAGTTCTTGAAACTATTTCACATTGTTTCAAATGAAGACCAAACTCGTAACTCAAAATCCATCTCCACAATCAGATCGTAGAAACTTTATTTTCTTGTTACGATGATTTTCCACTTCACTCTGAAATTCTTTGAACTTTTCAAATGTTTCAGACTTATGTTTCATCAAGTAGATATACCCATATCTGCTCAAATCATCTGTGAAGGTCAGAAAATAACGATACACGCCGCGAGCCTTAACACTCATTGGATCGCATACATCGGTATGTATTATTTCCAATAAGTCAGTAGCTCGTTCCATTGTTCCGGAGAATGGAGTTTTAGTCATCTTGCCCAAAAAGCACGGTTCACAAGCATCAAATGATTCATAACCAAGTGATTCCGAAAATCCATCTTTATGGAGTTTCTTCATGCGTTTACCGATATGACCCAAGCGGCGATTATGCCACAAATAAGTTGCACTATCATTATTAACTTTGCATCTTTTGGCATCAATATTATGAATATGTGTATCACTACGATCGAGATCCAACAAAATATTTTCATTGGGTGTATAACCATGAAGGTTTTATTCATGTAAGCAGAATAACAATTATTCTTTAACTTTAAATGAATAACCGTTTTGCAATAAACATGATCAAATCATATTCATGCTCAGCATAAGCGCTAAATAACATTTATTTGGCTTTTAACACTAATCTAGAAAATATAGGAGTGTGTGATGATGATCATATCAATCTTGGAATTATTTCCAACACTCATCATCACTTCCCTCAACTAGTCTCTGTTTATTATGTAACTCTGTTTGAGTTACTAATCTTAGTAACCGAACAAGTATCAAATACTCGGGGTTACTATAAACACTAGTAAGGCACACATCAAACACTGTATATCAAATATACCCTTGTTCACTTTGCCACCCTTCTTATCTACCAAATATTGGTCATTTCGCTCGGTGATCATTTCCTTTGCGGTAGAAGCACTTTCGGTTTCAGGCTTTGGTCAGCTTTGGGCTTCTTCGCGGAGCGACAACTTGCTTGTCATTCTACTTGAAGTTCCTTTCTTTCCTTTGCCCTTTTCTTGAAACTAGTGGTCTTGTCAATCATCAACACTTGATGCTCTTTTCTTGATTTCTACCTTCGTCGATTTCAGCATCACGAAGAGCTTGGGAATTACTTTTGTCATCCCTTGCATATTATAGTTCATCACGAAGTTCTACTAACTTGGTGATGGTGACTAGAGAATTCTGTCAATCACTATCTTATCTGGAAGATTAACTCCCACTTGATTCAAGCGATTGAAGTACCCAGACAATCTAAGCACATGCTCACTAGTTGAGCGATTCTCCTCCATCTTTTAGCTATAGAACTTGTTGGAGACTTCATATCTCCCAACTCGGGTATTTGCTTGAAATATTAACTTCAATTCCTGGAACATCTCATATGGTCCATGACGTTCAAAACGTCTTTGAAGTCCCGATTCTAAGCCGTTAAACATTCATAACGTCTGCATCTGCTCCTGCAATAGGTCTGTCACCTAGCGGTGCATCAAGGACATAATTCTTCTGTGCAGCAATGAGGATAAACCTCAGATCACGGATCCAATCCGCATCATTGCTACTAACATCTTTCAACACAGTTTTCTCTAGGAACATATTAAAATAAACATATGAAAGCAACAAACATAGGGAAGCAACAACGCGAGCTATTGATCTACAACATAATTTGCAAAATACTACGGGACTAAGTTCATGATAAATTTAAGTTCAATTAATCATATTACTTAAGAACTCCCACTTAGATAGACATCCTCTAATCTTCTAAGTGATCACGTGATCCATATCAACTAAACCATGTCCGATCATCACGTGAGATGGAGTAGTTTCAATGGTGAACATCACTATGTTTATCATATCTACTATATGATTCATGCTCGACCTTTCGGTCTCCGTGTTCGAGGCCATATCTGTATATGCTAGGCTCGCCAAGTTTAACTGAGTATTCTGCGTGTGCAATTGTTTTGCACCGTTGTATTTGAGCGTAGAACCTATCACACCCGATCATCACGTGGTGTCTCGTACGAAGAACTTTCGCATAGCGGTGCATACTCGGGGAGAACACTTCTTGATATTTAGTGAGAGATCATCTTATAATGCTACCGTCAATCAAAGCAAGATAAGATGCATAAAGGATAAACATCACATGCAATCAATATAAGTGATATGATATGACCTTCATCATCTTGTGCTTGTGATCTCCATCTCAAAGCACCGTCGTGATCACCATTGTCCTTGGCGCGACACCTTGATCTCCATCGTAGCATCGTTGTCGTTTAGCCAACTTTTGCTTCTCGACTATCGCTACCGCTTAGTGATAAAGTAAAGCAATTACATGGCGTTGCATTTCATACAATAAGCGACAACCATATGGCTCCTGCCGATTGCCGATAACTTCGGTTACAAAACATGATCATCTCATACAATAAAATATAGCATCACGTCTTGACCATATCACATCACAACATGCCCTGCAAAAACAAGTTAGGCGTCCTCTACTTTGTTGTTGCAAATTTTACGTGGCTGCTACGGGCTGAGCAAGAACCGTTCTTACCTACGCATCAAAACCACGGCGATAGTTTGTCAAGTTGGTGCTGTTTTAACCTTCGCAAGGACGGGCGTATACTTTTCAGTTCAACTAAAGTGAGAGAAAGACACCCGCCGGTCACCTTTAAGCAGCGAGTGCTGCAGCGGTGAAACCAGTCTCGCGTAAGCGTCTGGCGTAATGTCGGTCGGGCGCTTCATCTCACAATACTGCTGAACCAAAGTATGACATCTTTGGTAAGCGGTATGACTTATATCGCCCACAACTCACTTGTGTTCTACTCGTGCATATAACATCAGCGCATAAAACCAGGCTCGATACCCTTGTTGGGGAGCGTAGTAATTTCAAAAAATTCCCGCCCACGCAAGATCATGGTGATGACATAGCAGCGAGAGGGAGAGTATTGTCCACGTACCCTCGTGAGACCGTTAGCGAGCGTTATGACAACGCGGTTGATGTAGTCGTATGTCTTCACGATCCGACCGATCCAAGTACCGAGCGTCACGGCACCTCCGAGTTCAGCACACGTTCAGCTCGATGGCGATCCCGGACTCGATCCAGCAAAGTGTCGGGGATGAGTTCCGTCGACCTGACGGCGTGGTGGCGATGATGATGCTCTACGGCGCGCGGGCTTCGCCTAAACTCGACGATATGACCGAGGTGGAATATGGTGGAGGGGGCACCGCACGGCTAAAGGCGATCCGTAGATCAACTTGTGTTGTTTTGCCTAGAGGTGCCCCATGCCCCGTATATAAAGGAGCAAGGGGGAGGGGCGGCCGGCCTAGGAGGCGCCAAGGGGAGTCCTACTCCCAGGAGTAGGACTCCCTCCTTCCTGTTGGAGTAGGAGAAGGGGAAAGAGGGGAGAGGAGGAAGGAAGAGGGCTGCACCCTTGTCCAATTCGGACCAGAGGGGGCTGCGCGCCTCCTTCCTTCGGCCTCCCTCCTCAATTCCCGTATGGCCAATAAGGCCCATATACTCCCGGCGAATTCCGTAACTCTCGGTACTCTGAAAATACCGAATCACTCGGAAACTTTCCGAACTCGAATATAGTCGTCAATATATCGATCTTTACGTCTCGACCATTTGAGACTCCTCGTCATGTCCCCGATCTCATCCGGGACTCGAACTCCTTGGTACATCAAAACTCATAAACTCATAATATAAGCATCATGAAACCTTAGCGTGCGGACCCTACGGGTTCGAGAACTATGTAGACATGACCTAGAACTATTCTTGGTCAATAACCAATAAGCGGAACCTGGATGCTCATATTGGCTCCTACATATTCTCGAAGATCTTTATCGGTCAAACCGCATAACAACATCGTTGTTCCCTTTGTCATCGGTATGTTACTTGCGAGATTCGATCGTCGGTATCAATACCTAGTTCAATCTCATTACCGGCAAGTCTCTTTACTCGTTCCATAATACATCATCTCGCAACTAACTTATTAGTTGTAATGCTTGCAAGGCTTATGTGATGTGTATTACGAGAAGGCCAGAGATACCTCTCAGAGCAATCGGATGACAAAACCTAATCTCGAAATCGCCAACCCAACATGTACCTTTGGAGACACTGTAGTACTCCTTTATAATCACCCGATTCTGTTGTGACGTTTGGTAGCACCAAAGTGTTCCTCCGTAAGCAGGAGTTGCATAATCTCATAATTTACGAGGAACATGTATAAGTCATGAAGAAAGCAATAGCAATATACTAAGCGATCAAGTGCTAGGCTAACGGAATGGGTCATGTCAATCACATCATTCTCCTAATGATGTGATCCCATTAATCAAATAACAACACATGTCTATGGTTGGAAACATAACCATCTTTGATTAATGAGCTAGTCAAGTAGAGGCATACTAGTGACTATATGTTTGTCTATGTATTCACACATGTATCATGTTTCGGTTAATACAATTCTAGCATGAATAATAAACATCTATCATGAAATAAGAAATAAATAATAACTTTATTATTGCCTCTAGGGCATATTTCCTTGAGGATGTTGCAGCGCCCGATAAGCCGATTCTTGCGGGAAGAAGTCAAGAATGGACCCAAGCACGAGACCGAGTGCTTTATTGCAAAGGGAAGGGTCCTTTGAGCGGAACTGCCCCAAATACTTAGCAGACAAGAAGGCGGCAACACTAAAGGTATATTTGATATACATATAATTGATGTGTACCTTACGATTACTCGTAGTAACTCACAGGTATTTGATACGGTGCCGTTGCTCATATTTGTAATTCACGTGAGAGCTGCGGAATAAGCGGAGGCGGCAAAGGGCGAGGTGACGATGCGTCGGGAATGGTTCCAAGGTCGATGTGATCGCCGTCGGCACTCTGCCTCTACATTTACCTACGGGATTAGTTTTAAACCTCAATAATTGTTATTTAGTGCCAAGTTTGAGCATGAACATTGTATCGGGTCTCGTTTAATCTGAGATGGCTACTCATTTAAATCCGAGAATAATGGTTGTTCCATTTATATGAGAGATATGTTTTATGGTCATGCTCCGATGGTCAATGGTTTATTCTTAATGAATCTCGAGCGTAATATTACACATATTCATAGTGTGAATACCAAAAGATGTAAAGTTGATAACGATAGTCCCACATACTTGTGTGCTTGCCGCCTTGGTCACATTGGTGTCAAGCGCATGAAGAAGCTCCATCTTGATGGACTTTTAGAGTCTCTCGATTATGAATCATTTGACACATGCGAACCATGCCTTATGGGAAAAATGACCTAGACTCCGTTCTCGGAACAATGGAGCCAGACAACCAACTTATTGGAAATCATACATACCGATGTATGCGGTCCAATGGCGTTGAGGCTCATGGAGGATATCGTTATGTTCTCACTCTCCGATGACTTGCGTAGATATGGGTATGTCTACTTGATGAAACACAAGTCTGAGACCTTTGAAAAGTTCAAGGAATTTCAGAATGAGGTAGAGAATCAACGTGATCGAAAAATAAAGTTCTTCGATCAGATCATGGAGGAGAATATTTAAGTCACGAATTTGGTACACACTTAAGGAAATATGGAATCGTTTCACAACTCACGCCGCTGGAACACCTCAGCGTAGCGGTGTGTCGAGCGTCGTAATCACACTCTATTGGATATGGTGCGATCTATGATGTCTCTTACAGATTTACCGCTATCATTTTGGGGATACGCTCTAGAGACAGCTACATTCACTTTAAATAGGGCACCGTCTAAATCCGTTGAGGCGACACCGTATGAATTATGGTTTGGGAAGAAACCTAAGTTATCGTTTCTAAAAGTTTGGGGATCGATGCTTATGTCAAGAAACTTCAACTGAAAAGCTCGAACCCAAGTCGGAAAAATCGTCTTCATAGGATACCCTAAGGAAACCATTGGGTATACCTTCTACCTTAGATCCGAAGGAAAGATCTTTGTTGCCAAGCGGATCCTTTACGGAAAAGAGTTTCTCTCGAAAGGAGTAAGTGGGAGGAAAGTAGAACTCGATGAAGTACTACCTCTTGAACCGGAAAATAGTGCAGCTCGGAAAATGTTCTGTGGTGCCTACACCTCTTGGAGAGGAAATTAATGATGATGATCAAGGTACTTGGATCAAGTTGCTCTTGAACCCGTAGGTCCACAAGGACACGTTCCACAC
Source organism: Aegilops longissima (assembly GCA_021605205.1). Taxonomy (NCBI): domain Eukaryota; kingdom Viridiplantae; phylum Streptophyta; class Magnoliopsida; order Poales; family Poaceae; genus Aegilops; species Aegilops longissima. The sequence goes on from JAHIAM010014042.1 coordinate 18,515, forward strand.
AGTGGTATGGCAACCCTGTCACGGAAATCATGTTGTTGAACAACGGTGAACCTTGAACTATGAAGAAGCGATGGCGGCCCAGATTCCAACAAATGGCTTGAAGCCATGCAATCCGAGATAGGATCCATGTATGAAAACAAAGTATGGACTTTGTGAGACTTGCCCGATGATCGTGGCGATAGAAAACAAATGGATCTTTAAGAAGAAGGCGGACGCGGATGGTAATGTTACCATCTATAAAGCTTGACTTGTCGCTAAAGGTTATCGGCAAGTTCAAGGGATTGACTTCTGATGAGACTTTCTCTCCGTGGCGAAGCTGAAGTCCGTCCGAATCATGTTAGCAATTGCCGCATACTATGATTATGAGATATGGCAAATGGGCGTCAAAGCGGCATTCCTTAACGGCTATCTTAAGGAAGAAGCTGTATATGATGCAGCGGAAGGTTTTGTCGACCCTAAGAATGCTAACAAGCTCCAGCGATCCATTTATGGGCTGGTGCAAGCATCTCGGAGTTGGAACATTCGCTTTGATGAGATGATCAAAGCGTTTGGGTTTATCTTGAGACTTATGGAGAAGCTGCGTTTACAAGAAAGTGAGTGGGAGCTCTGTAGCATTTCTCATATTATATGTAGATGACATACTTTTGATGGGAAATGATATAGAACTCTGGACAACATTAAGGCCTACTTGAATAAAAGTTTTTCAATGAAGGACCTTGGAGAAGCTGCTTATATATTAGGCATCAAGATCTATAGAGATAGATCGAGGCGCCTCATAGGTCTTTCACAAAGCACATACCTTGATAAGATATTGAAGAAGTTCAAAATGGATCAGTCCAAGAAAGGGTTCTTGCACATGTATTACAAGGTGTGAGATTGAGCTCGGCTCAATGCCGACCACGGCGAGAAGATATAGAAGAGATGAGTGTCATCCCTATGCATCAGCCATAGGATCTATTATGTATGCCATGCTGTGTGCAGGACCTAATGTAAACCTTGCCGTAAGTTTGGTAGGAAGGTACCAAAGTAATCCGACAAGGAACACTGGACAGCGGTCAAGAATATCTGAAGTACACGAAAAGGACTAAGG
>JAHIAM010014044.1:0-15365 GCA_021605205.1 Aegilops longissima
TGGTATCTACACCAAAGAACACCCCTCATCATAAAGGGGTAACCTCGGCACACCATTGTATATTCCTTGCAATTGCATTGTTAACCCTAGCCCATTTTCGTCACTTGCCTATCGAGACTAGCCATTTGAGTATTGGGCCACGCTACTTGTGCACATTAGTGATCATCGATACCCTTCCATTGCATACATACCATATCATATTGGTATTATATCATCTCATGTGCCTCAAGTTTGTTCCCATATACACAATTGCTATCATGGTTTGTGCATTGTGCAAAGGGCCATACTAAAAAGAAAGAATAAGCTTTTAAGCAAAAGAAAAGAGCAAAGAGGTTGTAAGCAAGTGCCATAGCATCATACCACATTGCATATAAGATTGTCATATCCGATCATCTTGGATCAAACACGAACCATACATACATAGCATACTTGGGATAGAAAGTTTATCCATTTTGCATCTTATAGGTTGTGCACAAGTGTAGTATCCGCCTATTGAGCAATCGTGCTAGCGTCTCTCTTGAGTTGTGCAACACAAGCGTTTTCCGTGGATTCCACATTTGTGCTCATTCCTTGGTTGCCGACCCCATTTATCTATCCGTGTGTGTGTTTCCGTGTGCCACATATTGCTATTGGTCTACTTGTTTAAGCTTGCGAATTTGTGAATCTTTTTAACATTATTGACTCTTGCTAACATTTTGCATTAAATTTTGTGCCACTATCCTCACGAGGCTCTACCATAAGCTTTACTTGATAGGTGTGAGTGAACAAGTCCGGTACCAATTCCACTATTCTTTCATCTCATTGAGTGAAGCAGGATACATCCTCAACTTTGGGAAAAGGTAACTTGGTATTGTTTATCCATTTCCTACTCACCTCTACTCGAGTCTTGTGATGGATAGGCAAGGCATTTCACCCTCGGTCTACAACAACAACGCGAGTTCGATGCCACGAACAACAACTCCGGCGCCAAGATGCAAGCTCAAATGGAGAGATCAAAGCCCTCATCAAGTCCACCACAGCGATCTTCCTCATCTTAGATAAAGGCGCTCAAAATGCACATGCTTAGAACTTTACCATCTCAGCAAGATCCGCCAGCATCGACACCTCACCACCAAGAACGTGAAGGTCATGAGCTCAGCATCAACTTCCACTTCAATGACTTCACCATCTCCCTTAGCATCTTGTAGCAAGTGACAAGAGCATCTTCGCTTCTCTGGACATAAGCATCTTAAGTAACAAAGCACCCCAAGACTACGCTCAAGAAAATCCACAAGCTCAAGTCCGCGACTTCCACGAGCTACTACATTATCAACACCGACCACAAGATTCCTTTCTATGGAACTCAAGAACCGAGGTACCTCGAGTGGGAAGCGTTTGATGAATGACTACCTCCAGCGTACATCAAGTTAAAATCCGAAGATCAAGTGAAGTGCATACAAGAAACTTCCCTCGACTCGTATAAGTCTTGGTGGCTTCACACCTTAGGATACTACGACGCATAGGTTAGCCCCAGGCGAAGAGAAACTTTCTTGGCGAGAGTTTGTGCCTCAACCTCCGGAATTAACTTCTTAGCCAATTAAGGAGAACACATTCAAGGATCCAAGTCCATCGGCCAGCGTACTTCAAGGAGATGAAGTTTGCCTTCTGACAATGGCATGGGCGACCCATTTCGGTGAGTTCCACTTCCTTGATGGGATTGAAGCGACATCTCCAAGACTATCTTCCTAATAGAACTACAAGTCCATCGACGGCTACTACATTGGTGCTCTCAAGAAGCGAGCAAGAACTCATGAAGGCCAAGGCTTCTCTACCCACAACACACTTCTACGAAGACCAAGCTCCAACCACAGCCAGGCATGAGGCTAGTACCACTAAAAGTGTCCAAAACCCCAATGAGCTACAAGGTACGATGCTCCCAAGTTCGACTTCACCGCCATCACCTCTTTTGTAGCATTGATGATCAGAGTCTACCTTGACTCTTTTTCCAAGATGGTCTGACGACAAAATGCGACTCTGAGACGCTTCGAGACCAAGCTTTGGAGGCAAGCGACAAGGTGGCGAGAAATGAGATGATGCTTCCATCTTAGGAGGCAGAGTGATGATGTCTTTGATAAGGACATCAATACCATTATTACACCACGGCACTACTACTACATATCTTGGACCAATTACTAGGGCTACATTCGCCAATTCAAGTACTCCGGTACTTTGGTTTCACTGGTAATGATTCTAATGTTCATGAGAATGTGATCTTGCCTAAATTGGATACATTTGTTTTGCTTACAAAATGAAGGCCTAGCTTGGAGAGGATGGACATTGGAGCCAAGAACAAGCATGGAGATTGACACCATTATGTAGGGAACAAAGGCGGAGTTACAAGTGATGATTCTGGACTTTAGAAGCCACCATAATGGAGTGAATGAAGCCTTGGACAGAAATATACAAGATGCTACTTCATAAATATGTCGTCCCGAGGGCTATTCTCGGTGCCATCACCTTATTAGTGAGGCAGGCCATATGTAATTTCGAAATACCTCAAGTATGAGGCTATTTTTAGAAGTCAGGTATGTGGCCTTGGAGAAACAGAGAGATAGGGTTGATTTGGTTCCCTCCACAAAAGGGCCACCAAGAATTCCCCCTCTTCCTCCATATATCAGCCCTTATAGAAGCGCAGTTTGAATATGGGTGATAAATGCAAGGTGTCCAGATGTTTGATGAGATGGTTTGCTATCGTTTTACGTGAAGAGTCGACCTTGTGATCAGACTCAATGAGAACGTCGCGGCGCGTCATATAGCAATCGCTAAACCAACTTGAGGGTTATTGACCCACTTAGGAGCACGATCAACGACCACGAGGGCATGTTCCCTCCTGAGCAAGCGAAGAACAAGCAAGCTGAAGATTGCAATCTGGATATTGCGAATATAAGATGAAAGCTTTATTGATCAAGGTGGGGTTACTTGGCGCCTTTATGCAGGTGAATTGAACACAAAGCGAAGTGCAGAGAGTTGCAGCTATGGCGAACTTTTAATCTAAACAAAACCCCGAAGGTCTAAGCGGGGCCCTAAGGGTTATATATGGAGGAAGAGGGGGAATTTCGTGGCCCTTGGTGGAGAGAATCCGAAATCAACCTAACTCTTGTTTCCCCACATCTGGGACTCTAAAAACAGCCTATACTTAAGTATTTCGAAATTACATGGGCCTGGCCCAATAATGAGGTGTGCCAGCACCTAGAATAGCCAATGGTGAATATTATGAAGTGGCATCTTGTATTTCGTCCAAGGCCTCATGCACTCATTAGGGTGGCTTCAAAGTCAGGAATCATCATCTTGTAACTCCGTTCTTGTTCCCCTTGCATGCCAACATCTCCATGCTTGAACTTGCTCCAAGGTTCATCTTTCTCCATGTCCAGGCCCTTGACTTGTAAGCAAAACAAATGTATCAATTTAGGCAGCATCATATTCTCATGAACATTAGAATCGTTACCAAAGCGAAAGTACACGATAATTCTAATTGGCGTACATTGAGCTCTAGTAATGGTCCGATATGTATAGCGGCGGGGGCTGTGGGTGTAACAATGGTATTGATGTCCTCATCATCCTCCCCTTCTTGAAATGAAGTAAGTCCTCGGCAGAGCTCATCTTCCTCACCCAAATAAGGCTTCAAATCTGCGTGTTAAAGTGGGACTAACTTCAAAATCTGCACGAGCAACTCAAGTTTATATGCATTATCATTTATTTTCTCTAACACCTTAAATGGACCATCGGCCGCGTGGCATTAGCTTTGATTTGCATAAAATTAGAAACCTATCCTTACATAAATGTAACCAAACAAGATCTCCGGTGCAAAGACAACATGTTTTCTACCCTTATCTCCGACAAGTTTATATTTAGCATTCATAGCTCAATGTTTTCCTTAGTTAACTCATGCATTTTAAATTCAATTCAACACGTTCTTTAGCATCAAAATTAACCTTCTCCGAAGATGGAAGAGGCAACAAATCAATAGGTGCCACGAGGAAGGAAGCCATACACAATTTCAAAAGGGCACATCTTAGTAGTAGAGATGCAATGAGCGATTATAAGCAAATTCAATATGAGGCAAACATTCTTCCCACATTTTCTTATTATTCTTCAAAACAGCCCTAAGCATAGTAGACAATGTTCTATTGACTACTTCGGTTTGTCCATCAGGTTTGGGGTGACAAGTAGTACTAAAAGCGATTTTAGTCCCCAACTTGGCCATAAACATCTCCAAAAGTGGCTAAGAAATTTAGTATCACGATCTGAAACAATAGTATTTGGCACACCATACAAGCGAATAATTTCACGAAAGAACAAATCAGCAACATTAACGACATCATCGGTTTATGACATGGTATAAAGTGTGCCATTTTGAGAATCTATCCCGACAACAAATATGCTATCCCTCCCTTCTTTGTTAGAGGTAAACCTAAAACAAAGTCCATAGATATATCCTCCCAAGGAACACTGAAGACCGATGAAAGGCATATATAAACCATGAGGATTGAGTGTTGACTTAGCTTTTTGACATGTAGTGCGGTGGCTACTCAAGCTCAACATCCATCTCATCTTTGGCCAAAAGAAATGTGTAGCAAGTATATCCTCCGTCTTCTTGGCGTAAAGTGTCCCATTAATCCTCCTCCATCGCCTCCTGCAACAACAAAAGGCAAGCGAGCTAGCGAGGAATGCATAGCTTGTTATACAGAACACAAAACCATCATTAATAACGAACTTGTTCCATGTTCTTCCCTCTTTACAATTCTGCATTACATCTTTAAAATCAGCATCATGCACATATTGATCTTTGATGGTCTCCAAACCAAATATTTTGAAGTCAAGTTGTGAAAGCATAGTATATCGGCGAGACAAAGCATCAACAATAACATTTTCTTTAACCTTCTTGTTTTAATGACATAAGGAAAGTCTCAATGAATTCAACCCATTTAGCATGTCTCTGATTCAGTTTAGCTTGACTTTTAATATGTTTCAAAGATTCATGATCAGAATGTATAACAAATTCTTTGGGCCATAAATAATGTTGCCATGTCTCTAAAGTCCGAACAAGAGCATATAATTCTTTGTCATAAGTAGAATAGTTCAGACTAGGCCCTCAATTTTTCAGAAAAGTATGCAACAGGTTTGCCATCTTGTATGTACACCTCTAATCCAATTCCACTAGCATCACATTCAAAGCTCAAAAGTCTTATTAAAAAGTCAGGAAGTTGGAGTAAAGGGCATGTGTCAACTTATCTTTCAATACCGTGAAGGCTTCTTCACGTGCGGTACCCCAAACAAAAGGCACATCCTTCTTTGTAAGCTCATTGAGAGGTGCAGCAATGGTGCTAAAGTCTCTCACAGCGCCTATAGAAACCAGCGAGTCCAGAAAACTCCTCCTTGTGTGACCGTTTTGGGCTACGACCAACTCTCAATAACTTCAATCTTGGCTTTATCAACTTCAATTCCTGTGGAGTAACAACATAGCCAAGAAAAGATACTAAATTCGATTGCAAAGGTGCACTTCCCAAGGTTACCAAACAAGCGTGCATCACGTAGAGCATTAAAAACAACACGTAAATGTTCCAAATGTTCTTCAAAGATTTGCTATAAATCGAGTATATCATCAAAGTAAACTACCACAAATCGTCAATGAAAGCACGTAAAACTTCGTTCATTAATCTCATGAAAGTACTAGGTGCATTAGTTAACCCAAAGGCATGACTAACCACTCATATAATCCAAACTTAGTTTTAAATGCTGTTTTCCATTCATCTCCCAATTTCATCCAGAATTTGATGGTATCCACTCATAAATCAACTTTGGAGAATATTGTGAAGCCACTCAATTCATCAAGCATATCATCTAGCCTAGGAATAGGATAGCGATAACGAATAGTAATATTATTAATGCCTCTACAATCAACACACATACATGACGTACCATCCTTTTTAGGCACTAGTATAATAGGAACAGACACAAGGACTAAGAGATTAGGCGTATATATAACCTTTGTCGAGCGGTTCATGTAACGCATAATCTCCTTCGTCTCCTCTGGATTGAGTACGGTATGGTGCACGGTTGGGTAGCGATGCACGGGAATTAAGTCAATTTGATGCTCAATCCCTCGAATAGGTGGTAATCCGGTGGGGCGTCTTGTGGGAAGGCGTCGTGAACTCTGCAAAATGTTAGTGATGGCGAGGGCAAAAGAAAGGAAACCCGTCCTCGAATGAAAATAATGCCTCTTTGCACACAAAAGCATAGCAAACAGATTTGCTAGAATCTAGCTCATCAATATCAGATTGGTGGCAAATAAACATACACTTTTAGGTTTAATTTCGAGAAGCAACATTAGATGGTTTATTATTAGGCTTCATTTGTTGCTCAAATTCTTTTGCCACAATCTGATTTTCACTCTTATTTTTCTCTGTTTTGCTATTAGCTCTATTAATATCATCTTTCAAAATGGAATCGAGTCATAGGAAGCAAAGTAATATTTTATCCTTGTGAACAAGAGTATCTTGATTGTTTCTACCATGGTGTACTGAAATTTTATCAAATTGCCATGGTCTACCAAGTAATAAGGAACATGCTTGCATAGGTACCACATCACAATCAACATAATCAGCATATGTAGAGATACTAAAATGCACGAGCGAGCGATGCGTGTTACCTTAACCTTCTGCATTTGTTGAACCATTGGATGTAGTAAGGATGTGGATGTGGTCTTGTGGTGAGAAAGCTTCTCCACCATATCCATGCTAGCCAAGTTGTTGCAGCTCCCTCCATCTATGATGGCGAATAGAAACGTTCCTTCACAACTCCTTTGTATGGAACAAGTTATGCCTCGATTTTGCTCACGCTTGTGTAACCTGCACACTCAAAACCGTTGAGCAACTAAACATTCATACTGTCGGCATCTTGGCAGCCATGTATTGCGTCTCAAGGATCAGAATCATCTCCACCGTGTTCTTCATGTGTAATAGAGCCAAAGTCTCTTCATCATAGTCACTAGCGGACTCATACCCACCATCCTCATTGCAATCATCACATGCTGAGATTGGCATTCTCTACATAAAATGTCCTCTTCCCTTACAACGACGACAAATAATATCCTTGTGTACCTGTTGGCGCCATGGAAGAAGAAGAGCTACTGTGTAGGCCCGGCGGGTGTACTCTTGGCGGATAGTGGTGGTTGTGCCTTTGCTTGTATCACGGTTTGAGGTGGCAAGCCAAGCGGAGTGCGGTGTAGTAGAGCGTGTGGAAGTAGATGATGCGCGTGGTGTCCATGATGAAGGTCGACCTGCGAAAAGTTAGTCGCGCCAAGGCACATCGATCCTGCACTTCACGTTCGACTTTACAAGCAAGATGGAATAATCAGTGATATTATTATAATCCTTGTAGTCTAGAATGGTGCGAATCTCTATTTAATCCACCCGGAAACGTGCAAACATAGCTTCATTCTCCTCAACAATACCACATCTAATCAAGCGGTTTGTAATTCGATAATATTCTTCTACGAATTTTTTCCTTGTCTTAAGCGCTGCAATTTTGAAGTAATTCACGTTGATAATATGGTGGAACCACTTGATCGCATAGCAGTTTTCAAAGCAGCCCAAGTAATTTGGAGCAGGATATAATCTACAATGTTCGGACCACCAAACACATACAAAGCTGGTGAAAGCACAAAAGCGGCGGGAACACGTCTCTCCTCGGGATATTGTAAACATGTAAATCGTTGTTCGAGTTTCTAACTCCCAAGTAAGATATATATCGGGAACATATCTACCCTCAAATGGTGGAATATTCAATTTCAGTTTAGGGAGATGGTCATGATCTAAAATACTGAAGGAGGCCGAACATTGCCATTATTTGCATGTGGGCGACACTGTGGTTGTGGTCTTTGGTGGTTGCATGCGTAATTCGATGGTAAGCTCTGACATAATCAACCTCATCCTCGTAGCTCTTACATAATCATCCTCCCCACCGTGAGCAGGGAGCCCACGAAGTATCAACGGCCGGCCACCGGCAGGCTTGGCGGTGAAGAGGACCACGAGGAAGCTTCGGCGGAGGGCTGTTTAGCGATGTGGAGGTAGTCCTTGTTGTTGTAGTAGAGGTCGTTAGGTGCAGCCCGGTGGTGGTGGTGGTAGTGAAGCGAGCAATTCATTAAACTTGTTATCGAGCTTTGTTTGACGCCTTCTCAATGCCATCTATCTTCTCCATGGCCTCTTCAAATCTATTTACTTTGTCTTCCACCCACTCATCATTTGTTGAAACTTATCATGTGGCGCTTTGTTTGTCATGTTCTCCCGATCGATCTACGTCGACATGATCCTGCCATGGTTAGCGACAATACAAACACACAAGAATATGATTGATAGAGGCAAAAGGTGTCCGGTCTTTCGATGAGATGTGGTTTAAGCTTTGGAGGAAGTCGACTTTGGCGATCCGACTACGAGCGATGCGAGGGCGTCGGCATACCTTAGCAATCGCTAAACCAACTTGAGAGGTTATTGACCCACCTTAGAACACGATCAACATGACCATGAGATGTATTTTCTGCGAGCAAGCGAAGAACAAGCAGAAAGCTGAGATTGCAATCTGGATATTGCGAATATAAGATGAAAGCTTTATTGATCAAGGTGGGGTTACGTGGCGCCTTGTAGTGCGGTAAGTTGAACACAAGCAAGTACAGCGAGATTCTTGACTATAGCGAACTTTTAATCTAAACAAAACCAAGGTCTAAGCAGTGCCCTAAGGGCTGTATATATGGAGAAGAGGAGAATTTCGTGGCCCTTGGTGGAGGGTCAGAAATCAACCCTAACTCTTGTTCCCCCACATCGGACTCTAAAACAGCCTATACTTAAGTATTTCAATTACATGGGCACTGGCCCAATAATAAGGTGGTATGACACCTAGAATAGCCTATGAGACAGAATATTATGAGTGGCATCTTGTATATTTAGTTCAAGGCCACATGCACTCATTAGGGTGGCTTCAAAGTCTGGAATCATCACTTGTAACTCCGTTCTTGTTCTCCTTGCGCATGGCATTATCTCCATGCTTGTTCTTGCTCAATGTCATCCTTCTCCCAAGCTAGGGCCTTCATTTGTAAAGCAAAACAAATGATTCCAATTTAGGCGACATCATATTCTCGAACATTAGAATCATTACCAAAAGCAAAAGTACACGATAATTTAATTGGCGTCTCTGTGAGCTCTGAAGTAATTGGTCCGGGTATATGCTGTGATGAGGGGCTGTGGGTGTAACAATGGTATTGATGTCCTCATCATCCTCCCTTCTTGAAATGAAATTAGTCCTCGTGAGCTCATATTCCTCACCCAAATAAGGCTTCAAATCTGCAATGTTAAAAGTGGGACTAACCCAAAATCTGCGGGCAGCTCAAGTTTATATGCATTATCATTTATTTCTCTAACACCTTAAATGGACCATGGCACGTGGCATTAGCTTTGATTTAGCATAAATTAGGAAACCTATCCTTACATAAATGTAACCAAACAAAGATCTCGGTGCAAAAGACAACATGTTTTCTACCCTTATCTCCGGCAAGTTTATATTTAGCATTCATAAGCTCAATGTTTTTCCTTAGTTATCTCATGCACTTTTAAAATCAATTCAACACGTTCTTTAGCATCAAAATTAACCTTCTCCGAAGATGGAAGAAGCAACAAATCAATAGGTGCACCTGGTAGGAAGCCATACACAATTTCAAAGGGCACATCTTAGTAGTAGAATGCAATGAGCGATTATAAGCAAATTCAATATGAGGCAAGCATTCTTCCCACATTTTCTTATTATTCTTCAAAACAGCCCTAAGCATAGTAGACAATGTTCTATTGACTACTTCGGTTTATCCATCAGTTTGGGGTGACAAGTAGTTGTAAAAGCGATTTAGTCCCCAACTTAGCCATAAACATCTCCAAAAGTGGCTAAGAATTTAGTATCACGATACGACAATAGTATTTGGCACACCATGCAAGCGAATAATTTCACGAAAGAACAAATCAACAACATTACTTGACATCATCGCTTTTTATGACATGGTATAAAGTGTGTTTATTTGGGAGAATCTATCCACGACAAATACTATCCCTCCCTTCTTTGTTGAGGTAAACCTAAAACAAAGTCCATAGATATATCCTCCCAAGGAACACTGAAACACCACGCAAAAGCATATATAAACCATGAGGATTGAGTCGTGACTTAGCTTTTGACATGTAGTCACGTGAGCAACAAAGCGCTCAACATCCGTCTCATCTTTGGCGAAAAAGAAATGTGTAGCAAGTATATCCTCCGTCTTCTTGGCCTTGAAAGTGTCCATTAATCCTCCTCCATCGCGCCTCACTGCAACAACAAAGGCGAAACGAGCTAAGCGAGGAATGCATAGCTTGTGCTACGGAACACAAAAGCCATCACTAATAACGAACTTGTTCCATGTTCTTCCTTCTTTACAATTCTGCATTACATCTTTAAAATCAGCATCATGCACATATTGATCTTTGATGGTCTCAAACCAAATATTTTGAAGTCAAGTTGTGAAAGCATAGTATGGCGACGAGACAAAGCATCAAGCAATAACATTTTCTTTACCCTTCTTGTGTTTAATGACATAAAGGAAAGTCTCAATGAATTCAACCCATTTAGCATGTCTCTGATTCAGTTTAGCTTGACTTTTAATATGTTTCAAAGATTCATGATCGAATGTATAACAAATTCTTTGGGCCATAAATAATATGTCTCTAAAGTCCGAACAAGAGCATATAATTCTTTGTCATAAGTAGAATAGTTCAGACTAGGCCCTCAATTTTTGAGAAAAGTATGCAACAGGTTTGCCATCTTGTAATAACACACCCTAATCCAATTCCACTAGCATCACATTCAAGCTCAAAAGTCTTATTAAAGTCGGGAAGTTGGAGTAAAGGAGCATGTGACTTATCTTTCAATACCGTGAAACTTCTTCTGTCATGGTACCCCAAACAAAGGCACATCCTTCTTTGTAAGCTCATTGAGAGGTGCAGACAATGGTGCTAAAGTCTCTCACAAGCGCCTATAGAAACCAGCGAGTCCAAGAAAACTCCTCACTTGTGTGACCGTTTTGGGCTGCGACCAACTCTCAATAGCTTCAATCTTGGCTTTATCCTTCAATTCCTGTGGAGTAACAACATAGCCAAGAAAAGATACTCGATCGTGCAAGGTGCACTTCCCAAGGTTACCAAACAAGCGTGCATCCGTGAGACATTAAAAACAACACGTAAATGTTCCAAATGTTCTTCCAAAGATTTGCTATAAATCAGTATATCATCAAAGTAAACTTCTACTGATAGTCCAGTGAAAAGCCTTACGATAAAACTTACGTTCATTAATCTCATGAAGGAGTACTAGGTGCATTAGTTAACCCAAGGGAAGCATGACCTTGTACTCATATAATCCAAACTTAGTTTTAAATGCTGTTTTCCATTCATCCTCCCCATTTCATCCCAATTTGGTGGTATCCACTCACGCTTAAATCCTTTGGAGAATATTGTAGAAACCCTTAATTCATCAAGCATATCATCTAGCCTAGGAATAGGATGATGATAACGAATAGTAGTAATATTAATGCCTCTACAATCAACACACACATCTTTATGACATTATCCTTCCTTTTTAAGCACTAGTATAATAGGAACAACCTGAGGACTAAGAGATTGGCGTATATAACCTTTGTCGAACGACTCCACATTACTTGACGCATAATCTCTCCGTCTCCTCACGGATTGGTGTGGTACGGTGCCTGGTTGAATGGCGATGCACGGGAATTAAATCAATTTGATGCTCAATCCCTCGAATAAATTGGTAAATCCAATTGGCATGTCTTGTGGGGAAGCGATCGCGAACTCACTGCAAAATGTTGAAGTGACAACGAGGGGCAAGAGGAAGGCTGCGTCCTCGAATGAAAATAATGCCTCTTTGCACACAAAAGCATAGCAAACAGATTTGCTAGAGTCTAGCTCATCAATATCGAGATTTGTTGGCAAATAAACATGCACTTTTAGGTTTAATTTCGAAGCAACATTAGATGGTTTATTATTAAGCTTCATTTGTTACTCAAATTCTTTTGCCACAATCTGATTTTCACTCTTATTTTCTCTGTTTTGCTTTATTAGCTCTATTAATATCATCTTTCAAAATGGAATCCAGGGAGTCATGGGAAGCAAAGTAATATTTTTATCCTTGTGAACAAGAGTATATTGATTGTTTCTACCATGGTACACAAATTTTTATCAAAGTGCCATGGTCTACCAAGTAATAAAGAACATGCTTGCATAGGTACCCATCACAATCAACATAATCAGTATATGTAGAAATGCTAAAATGCACGACAGGCGATGCGTGTTACCTTCACATTGCACATTGTTGTTGAACCATTGGATGTAGTAAGGATGTGGATGTGGTCTTGTGGTGAGAAAGCTTCTCCACCATATCCATACTAGCCAAGTTGTTGCAGCTCCTCCACATCTGTGATGGCCTTGAATAGAGCGTTCCTTCACAACTCCCTTTGTATGGAACAAGTTATGCCTCTGATTTTGCTCGGCTTGTGTAGCTTTGCACACTCAAAACACGTTGAGCAACTAAACATTCATACTGTCGGCATCTTCATAGCCATGTATTGCGTCTCAAAATCAGAATCATCTCCACAGTGTTCTTCATTATAATAAGAATGAGTCTCTTCATCATAGTCACTAATGAACTCATACCCACCATCCTCGGTAGCAATCATCTTACTTATTTGAGATTGGCATTCTCTCATAAAATGTCCTCTTCCCTTGCAACTTGACGACAAATAATATCCTTGTGTGCCTGTTGGCGCCATGGAAGAAGAAGGCTAGTGTGAGCCAATGAGGTGTACTCTTGGCGAGATAGTGGTGGTTGTGCACTGCTTTCTTGTATCTGCGGTTGGAGGTGGCAGCCGCGGCTGAGTGCGGTGTAGTAGAGCGTGTGGAAGTAGATGATGCACGTGGTGTCCATGATGAAAGTCGACCTGCGAGAAAAGTTAGTCAGCGCCAAGGCACATCGATCACTGCACTTCACGTTCGCTTTACAAGCAAGATGGAATAATCGAGTGATATTATTATAATCCTTGTAGTCTAGAATGGTCTGAATCTCTCTATTTAATCCACCCGAGAAAAGCGTGCAAGCATAGCTTCATTCTCCTCAACAATACCACATCTAATCAAGCCGGTTTATAATTCACGATAATATTCTTCTACGAATTTTTCCTTGTCTTAAGCGCTGCAATTTTGAAGTAATTCACGCTGATAATATGGTGGAACCAGCAATCGCATAGCAGTTTTCAAAGCAGCCCAAGTGCATTTGGAGACAGGATATAATCTACAATGTTCGGACCACAAACACATGCAAAGCTAGTGAAAGCACAAAAGCGGCAGCGTGAACACGTCTCTCCTCGGGATATTGTAAACATGTAAATCGTTGTTCAGTTTCTAATTCCCAAGTAAGATATATCAGGAACATATCTACCCTCAAATGGTGGAATATTCAATTTCAGTTTAGGGAGATGGTCATGATCTCACGTACACGAAGGGCAGAACATTGCCATTGTTTGCATGTGGGCGACACTGGTGGTTGGCGTGCTGGTGGTTGCGCGTGGTTTACGATGTTGATCAACCTCATCCTGCGTAAGCTCTCATAATCATCCTCCCCGCCGCTTGTGGCCAGGAACCCGCGAAGTATCACTTGACGCCAGCGCAGCTTAGCGGCAGCTCGGCGGAGGGCATTTGATGTGGAGGGACAGTGTTGAGAAGCGTTAGGTCGGCGGAGGGCTGTTTAGCGATGTCGACCGTTTGAGCCTTCTCAATGCCATCTATCTTCTCCATGGCCTCTTCAAATCTTAGGCTAAGCGGAGGTGGTTTCGGACTCTTTTTTTTCCGAAACCTATAAACGAAACTTTGATCGGAAACTAGATGGATCAAAACAACCTAATATGCAAGGAACTCGGATTGGTGGTGGATATATGGTGGTGGTATATGGCAGCGGTGGTGGAGCGGTGGTAGTATATGGATATGGATCGGTGGTGGTATATGGACACGGTTGGTGGTGGTATATGGATCTGACAGTTCGAGCGGTGATGGTAGGTGGCGAGGGCGATGATGATGGTGCGGTGGCGGCGTGACAACTTATGACCGAACTCGAAACTCTAAAGACTAGGCGCTAAGACCAGCAACTAGAACGGACGATGCAACGCAAATTCAACAAAGCAAAACCCTAAAAGATTATGCAAAGGCTCGAGTTGGTTCGGATATGATGAACTAACCTAATTTTTTTTGTGGCTTTTACTTGGACTTTGGTATGAAGAACAGACTCGATCTAATCTCGAAAAGCGTAAAATCTCACGAGCAACTTGAAAATCTGATACCACTTGATAGAGGCAAAGGTGTCCGTCTTCGATGAGATGGTGGCTATCGTTTACGTAGAAGTCGACCTTGCGATCCGACTCTGAGCGTCGAGGCGTCGCGCCTTAGCAATCGCTAAACAACTTCCGAGGGTTATTGACCACGCGAACACGATCAACTGACCACGAGGGCCTGTTTCCTGCGAGCAAGCGAAGAACAAGCAAGCTGAGATTGCAATCTGGATATTGCGAATATAAGATGAAGCTTTATTGATCAAGGTGGGGTTACTGGCGCCTTTTGCAGTCGTTGAACACAAGCGAAATCGCGAAGTTGCAGCTATGGCGAACTTTTAATCTAAACAAACCAAGTCTAGCAGGGGCCCTAAAGGCTGTATATATGGAGGAAGAGGGAATTTCGTGGCCCTTGGTGGAGGTCGAAATCAACCTAACTCTTGTTCCCACACTACGGACTCTAAAACAGCCTATACTTAAGTATTTCGAAATTACATGGGCTGGCCCAATAATAAGGTGCCTTAGCACCTAGAATAGCCTATGGACGAATATTATGAAGTGGCATCTTGTATATTTCGTCCAAGGCCTCATGCACTCATTAGGGTGGCTTCAAAGTTGGAATCATCACTTGTAACTCCGTTCTTGTTCCCCTTAGCATGCCAACATCTCCATGCTTGAACTTGCTCAAGGTTCATCTTTCTTGTCCATGGTAGGCCCTTCATTTGTAAGCAAAACAAATGTATCCAATTTAAACCATCATATTTCATGAACATTAGAATCGTTACCAAGAAAGCAAAGTACGATAATTCAATTGGCGTCGTGACTCGAGGTTGGTCATATGTATAGCGATGTGGGTGTAACAATGGTATTGATGTCCTCATCTGGTGGTTGCTTTACGTGTTGATCAACCTCATCCTCGTAAGCTCTC
>JAHIAM010014047.1:0-21766 GCA_021605205.1 Aegilops longissima
GAAATAATTTATATATGAAAATGATCAGAAAATATGAAGAATCTGTTTATGCCATGATCATGCATGTTTGAACAAGTTAACATCACTGAATAGGATGAATCATGATTAGGGTAACTTATGAAATAGCATTTTGAGTTGGAATTCAACCTTGTTTGAATTCCACTCCAACTAACAGTTTATTATTGCATTAGGTGAATTCAGTACCTAACATGATCATGCATCATATATGTGCATTGCATTGATTGTGTTCTCTCTTGTTTGCGGTAATTGTCCCCTCTCGGTGAGCGACGTCTGAAGCGATGAGTTCGATGACACGATGAAGAATATATTATCTTGAAGTGCCGAGCAAGCAAAACCCCTTGTTCATTCGATACAATCCCACTCTCTGCTCCTGCTCTATTTTTGCATTAGGACAACAACGATTCATGTTACTTGCTGCGGTAGCTGAACCCTTGATCCTTTGCATGACTGTCATTCCACGATAATTAGATGAAACCCACTAGCATGAGTAGGAGTTGTTTGAGCCCATGTTGTGCCTACTCATTTATGCTTGTTTGTCATGCACTCTCTTGCTTAGAGTTGAGTCGATTGATTCATCGAGAATGAATTGGAAAGTGGTGAACATGTCCTCTGTGTGTGAGCTAAGTGTGTGAACACGATTTGGTAAAGGTAGCGGTGAGAGGCCATGTAGGAGTACATGGTGGGTTGTCTCATTGCAGCCGTCCTCGGAACTGAGTTACGTGTTTGTGATCCATGAACAGTTACTACCACACATTGGGTTCGGTAACTCGACCCTCTCGACTTATAATCAACTTGATCTCGTCCGGGAGTTGCAACTAGTTTACGGTGTTTGTAGGTAGTGTTAGTAGTCTACCAAGTGGCACCCGTGCAGTGGGCTTGGACAGACTAAACCTGATGTACGGTGTACCAAGTGGCACCGGTTGGTGATCTTGAACCCTGCTCACATCGTTTGGGCCGTGGCGACACCGGCGGATCTCCTGCGGATGGAACCGAATAGGCGATAAACACGGACGAGAGACTTGTGTGGTTAGTCAGGTCGTGGCCGACTCCCTCGCCCGGCTTCGCTTGAAGGTTGCCGGTACATGGCGTGTCGAGGCGATAAGTGGAGGCGTGTGTGAAAAGTACACCCTGCGGGGTTTAATATGATCTATTGAATAGCCGTGTCCACGGATAAGGACTTCTGGGTTGCCTATATCGGTTCATAGACAAGTGAAAGTGGATACTCTAAAATCGCAAGATAGCGTGAGTGCTATGGATGGCGTTCTCGTGGGAAGGCGGGGCGGGTCCATAGTGGTGTATTGATATGGTGAATATGTGGACTCGTGTGCCACCTCAAAGAGTTACTTGCGATCGTAGTTCGGGATAGCCACGAGTCAAAGCTGGCTGCTGCGTCAAACTCCACCACCCCTTTTGATAATGATGCATATGTAGTTAGTTACGATGTAAGTCTTGCTGAGTACAATTGTACTCACGTTTGCCTATTCTATGTTTTTGCGAGAGGCGTCGGTCTACGCTAGTATTCGCTTGGACTTGACGTTTAGCTTGTTACCTCAGCTCGATCTTGTGCCTCGGCGAGATATGGTAGATAGTCGGGCTTCTCAGCCTTTTCATTTATAGTTATGCGTACTCGGACATGTTTAGCTTCGCTTGTGCTTTGACTTGTATGCTCGAGTGTTGGGTCATGAGACCCATGTTTGTAATATCTCGCTCCTCGGGCCTAATGATAATATCTGAGTCGTAGAGTTATGTTGTGATGCCATGTCGTATTTACATATTGAGCATATTGTGTGTATGTTTGAAATGCTTGGTATGTGTGGGATCCGACAAACTAGTTGTTTATCCTTGGCAGCCTCATATGGGGAAATGTAGTCTCGTGCCTCGGCGATAGTAGTCCTTCTGACCGGTTCACGAGTCACCTGCTAGACACTCTTGCTTGGACACTTGGTGGCGGCATGTGTCTCACTTCGTTCCTATATACATCCCTTGAAATGTCACGGTGTTATTGAGTCTGCCTAGCCTGCTACAGCCGGGATACGAGTCCTGTTAGCCAGTGCTGAGCCCGACTACATACGTTGATGACCGACATGCTCGATGTGATTCATGTATGCTGTCCCCATAGGTTAGCGCGCTTTGGGTTCACGACTAGCCATGTCGGCCGGGTTCTTTGTCAATGGATGCTAGCGACACTATCATATCGTGAGCCAAAAGGCATAAGCGGTCCGGGCCATGGTAAGCGACACCGTGGAATACCGTGCGTGAGGCCAAAGTGATATGATGTGTTACATGCTAGATCGGTGTGACTTAGGATCGGGGTCTGACAGCGTTGGTATCGAGCTTTGACTGACTGGGATTACCAAGCCAAACTGGTCGAAGTTGTGTCTAGAAATGCTTTAGTTATGTAAGGAATTGATTGTGGAAGGGCGTAAGGCTCTTTTACTCCTTATACCTCATGGCCTTGATCGAGTCATCCTCTTCTCTTCTCGGGGTTAAGAACTAGGCTTCTCATCTATCTATTAGGATGGCGTGTTACTAATCCATAGACCTTTAAGATTGTTGGTTTTAATCCCGGTTCAGTTCTACTACTCTGTATATGTTGATCTCGAATCTTGTTATGATGTTGTTGAGTGGTTATGCCACCATTTTCGCAGGATGTCTCAAATCATTTTGAGCATTTACAGCCGTTATCTTGTCGAGTCATCCAGGTCTCTAAATAGTCGATGCATTTGCAATCCTTTCCTTCATTCGATGTCCTCTTTGGTCAAAATAAGCACACTAACGGTCGTTGGGGTAATTATTGCCTTGACATATATGTTGGAACTACTATTATGACCCTAGGTGTTTAGGAAGTCACCTAGCAATTTAGTAATCTTTTGTATCCCAAGTGTGATGATTACGGCCATCATTTTGAAGCATCCGTGATGCCATTTAGTAGTAGGCATTCTACTCCGGGTTCGAACCGAGATTCATCCTACTTCATGTTGTTAGTATTTGCTAGTGCCTTTAGGATATTAGTAACCTTTGCATTAGTCCTCGAGGTCCGTGGTATTTCCTTCTTCCAAATACCGAACCGCTTATGGCGAAGTTCCTTTGAGCCAAAGATCACAATAAGAGTGCTCTTGAGGAGTTCTCCATTCATAATTGTGAATCTGCCAATTCTACCTTTCGCATGGGTTATCCGGAAGAAATGTTGAGTTTGCTCGACATACTAATCTTGCATCCACAACTCGAAAATTATATGTTCCTTTGAGTTGTTCTCTTAGATGCCTTGACCTTCATCTATCAATTGATAGCCAAGGGTATGTGTGCATTTGTGTTCATCGATGCATTTTATCCTTGTGGTCCGTCAAGCCATTCTATTCGGAATGACTAGGAGAAACAAACTCGATTACCTCATCCATTTCTAGGATTGGGTCAAAGTAGTTGATCCATGAGATCAAAAGCAATTCAGCTTTTGTTCATTCTACCTTGAGTGTTGCCATCTTTATGTCAAAGTGTCATGGGAATTGCACAACCTCCTAGGAATTCTTGGATGATACTCTGCTATCATTATTCATTCCTCGGTTCCGTGTTGTTTATGTAGGAATGCCGACAAGTGAATTGTGATGTGTGAAATCAATACCCGAGCAACTTGTTGCTTGGTAGTGAATGGACAATATTCTCATTCTTAGCGTGTTGGTTATTAAACCATCATCCTAAGATTGATCGTGCTACCTAGTCCTTATTTACGGTGCACACGATTGATGAGTTAGGATTGTGTCAAGTCCTCACTCATTTGATCATATCGTCTTGCCCGAAAAGCAAGATTGTTCTCGAGCTTAGTAACATACCGGTGGTTCGTGACTTTCCAAATATCTTCTTGGAAGTGTTGGGTTGTTTCTCTGTTATGTTGGGCTCGTGATCAAGTTGGTTTCTTGTGAACCACCCTTCTCCAAATCGTGTTGGATATCCCTGGGCTAGTTGGTTAAGCTAGACAATAACTTGGAGAGTTGGAAGATAAAAGCTTGTCTAACTTATTCGATCCAAGGGATATTCTTGTGTAGTGTGTGTTGAAGAAAGATGATATCTTCATCGATTGGTCCTGTGATCAGTTGTTGGACCTATTGTCCTACCAATTCTTTGATTTGATATGGGCCATTGTCAAGTCAAATCAGAACCAACGATATTTAATGTTGTCTTACTCGTGGTTGATCCCTCGAGCATACACCATTACATCTTTAGTCGACCAATATTATCACGTGTTCACATGATGGTGGAAGTCCGGTGATATGGAAATTCCGATGAGTTCTTTGTTGAGCCCATCGGTAGCATTTTGTCTCCCCATGAGTCATGTTGAGCATCAACCTAGTATTGGAAACTTGTGTAAGCAATTCTTGTGTTTAGTTCATGAAGCATATGTTTGGATAAAGTAGTGACTTCTCTAGTTCATGTGCTTTGGTGAAGTTGCCGCCATGAATTTGAGAAGGTTTTTTGCTTTCTGGAATCATCCAAGTCAGTCATGCATGTGCGAAATATTCTATGGTTTGATAGGTGATCATCTTCATTCTATGTATTCCTAGCACACCAAGCCCGATTGATTTGTTCAAGGAAGAAGTTCCTTCTTAGAGCATGCATTATGCAAGGATCTCAATATCCTCGATCATGGTTCCCCACGAACTTCGGTAGGTTTATTATAAGACTACCATGTGGTCATGCTTGTCTGGACAACGTGTTCACATGTTTGTAAAAACCAGCTCATGTTTTGGAGCTTGCTATTAGTTCATATCCGAAATCTCATAGCGCCATCTCGTGGTGTGTTGCAACCTTCCTTTCGGACATGATAAGTCGAAATATCCTAAACCAAAGATCTGAATCTGGCGGATATGATGGTTGGAACATTAAACATTGCATTTGTTCCCACTTGCCCGTCCTTGTGCTATCTGCTATAGGCGGTCTTCTTAGCAATTCTTGTCAGGTTTATCTTCAAAGTGGACTTACCATGGGTCTCCCCCCTCGATGATAAGCAAAATCATCCATTCGTTGTCTTCAACAAGGTAGTCCACATCATCCATTCTAGTCCGGTGTACCATTCCTTTGCACTCCGTCAAATGATCTCGTTGCCTTGGCTGGTATAAAGAGTTTCAATGATCTTAATCAAAAGTAATTCTTTTTGCCACTTAAGGGAATAGTTCTTGCCCACCTTTCTCGGGTGTCCGTTGGGATCATGATAAATTTTCCTCGCCACCTTGACACCATCCACATCTTCCTAAAGCGTGGAATTGTTGCCACTAATCAAACCTCGTTGTTGTTCCCCCATCCTCTCGATGCATTTTTGTCTCAACTCGAGATGTGTCACCGTCTCGTCTAAGTGATCATGTTTGCTTAATCTTGTGGATCGAATCATGTAGGTTTCCCCTTCTTTCTGCCATGGGGAAGATCTCGAACGCAAGACCAAGAAGATGGAGTGAACCAACATCTTGGAAAGGGATTGGATCATGGAAATTGTTAGTTTGTGACCTCCCTTTCCCTCTTACCTCCGTCTTGAATCTCGGGAGATTCTTGTTTAGTGGGGTGAGTTTCCAACCCTAAATTGCTTGACATTAGTTGCATTAACATTCATGTCATCATGTTAATTTCCATGAAAATTGAAATAGGGTTTTGAAACCCTAGCACCAATTGAATTCTAATAGGTTCAAATAAAATCATTTTCAATAATCCCAAAATGCTCGTGAAAATGTTCATGATAAATGGATAAAGGTGGCCTCTTCAAAAATGATGAACATATCCTATAGGTCATTCTGGTTTTGAATTAAATCTTACACTATTTGAATTTGGGCATTTGAACACTATAAATAATTTAAATGCTCAAATAATGTTGGAAATTTGTGGGCCATAAAATAATTCATAAAGTGCACATGAATATTTTCAGGATTTATAAAATTGATTTGGTTTTTAAATCGGATCAAAAACAAAGCATAATAAAAACGAAAACAATTAATGGAAGAGAGAAAACCTTACACCACCCCAAACCTGCGCCCAACCTCCTTCTCCCCCCCCCGGCGGCCCGGGTTGGCCCACCCACCGCCTCCTCCCGGCCTTCCTCCTCGCCCGGGAGGGGCGGTCCCGCTTTGCCCGCTCCCTTCCGACTCCCGCCTGCCTGCGTCCCGGCCTTGGGCCGGAGTCCCCCCGCCCGCGCCCCGGACCCCCCCTCCTCTTCCGCACCCCTCCCTTTCTCTCTCGCTCTGCCCCTTTGCCCAGGGTCGCCCCGCTCGCCGTAGCCACGGCCACCGGCCCTCCCTCGCCTGGCGGCGTGTCCATGGCCTCCGCCCTAGCCCCCTCCTCCCCCCAAGCCCCAGGGGGCACCCGGCGCCGCCCCCCCATTCCCCTTCTCGGACCCGCGGTGCCGTCGCCGTCGCGGCTCCGGTGCCCCCACTCAGGCCCTCCTCCAACCACGGTGAGCCCCAGTGTCCCCCCTCTTCCCGCTCGTCTCCCCCATCCCAGTCTCCACTATGGCCGGGCCTCCTCACCCCGGGCTATGGCGCGCGCCCCCGCCCCCTCGCGTCGGGCGTGTCGCGTGCTGAGAACCTCCGAAAACTGCCCGCCGCCCTCCCCTCGTGCCCCAGCCGTACCACCGCGGCTCGGCCGCCAAACTCGGCGCCCGGGGTTCGGCCCCCCACCCCTAGTCCTCCTGATCGCCGAGCCGGCTCACGTGCTCCCTCCCCCGTTTTTGGTCACCGGAGGAAACCCGCTCCCCTCGCCGTCTCCTCCCGGGGACCAGGTCAACCCGGAGTTGACCGGGTTTCCTGTTGACTTCCCGGTCAGCGACATGCGGGCCCGCCCGTCCCTCTTTGGGTTTAAACTAACCTCCGGGTTAGTGCTAATTAACTAGATTAGTTTAGTTAGTCGGCGTGGCCCCCACGTCAGGTTGACCTGGCGCCTGTTGACGTTCCCGCGGCGTCGGGCCTTGATAATCCTTTATGGATTTAATTTAATTTAAATTTCAGAAAAACCTAAACTTTAATAAATCATATAAATTCAAGTAACTCGGATGGAAATAATTTATATATGAAAATGATCAGAAAAATATGAAGAATCTGTTTATGCCATGATCATGCATGTTTGAACAAGTTAACATCACTGAATAGGATGAATCAGATTAGGGTAACTTAAAATAGCATTTTGAGTTGAATTCAACCTTGTTTGAATTCCTCCAATAACAGTTTATTATTGCATTAGGTGAATTCAGTATAAATGATCATGCATCATATAATTGCATTGCATTGATTGTGTTCTCTTTTTGGGTAATTGTCCCCTCTCGGTGAGCGACGTGGCGATGAGTTCGATGACACCGATGAAGAATATATTATCTTGAAGTGCCGGGAAGCAAAACCCCTTGTTCATTCGATACAATCCCACTCTTGCTCCTTTATTTTATTGCATTAGGACAACAACGATTCATTGTTCTTGCGGGTGCTGAACCCCTTGATCCTTTGCATGACTGTCATTCCAGATTTAGATGAAACCCACTAGCATGAGTAGGAGTTGTTTGAGCCCATGTTGTGCCTACTCATTTATGCTTGTTTGTCATGCACCTTTCTTAGAGTTGAGTGGGTCGATTCCGGGAATGAATTGGAAAGTGGTGAACATGTCCTACGTGTGTGAGCTAAGTGTGGGAACACGATTTGGTAAAGGTAGCGGTGAGAGGCCATGTAGGAGTACATGGTGGGTTGTCTCATTGCAGCCGTCCTCGGGCCCATTACGTGTTTGTGATCCATGACAGTTACTACCACACATTGGGTTGACCCCCCTCTCGACTTATTAACCATCTCTCCGGGGAGTTGCAACTAGTTTGGTGTTTGTAGGTAGTGTTAGTAGTCTACCAAGTGGCACCCGTGGTGGGCTTGGGGCGACAAACCGATGTCGGTGTACCAAGTGGCACCGGTTGGTGGGCTTGGGAACCCCTCACTTTGGGGCCGTGGGACACCCGGCGGATCTCCTTGGGATGGAACCGAATAGGCGATAAACCGGGGGGCTTGGTGGTTAGTCAGGTGTGGCCGACTCCCTGGGCTTCCGCGAAGGTTGCGGTACATGGCGTGTCTGAGGCGATAAGTGGCGGGGTGTGAAAAGTACACCCTGCGGGTTTAATATGATCTATTGAATAGCCGTGTCCCGGATAAGGACTTGGTTGCCTATTCGTTCATAGACAAGTGAAAGTGGATACTCTAAAATCGCCAAGATAGCGTGAGTGCTATGGATGGCGTTCTCGTGGGAAGGCGGGGGGTCCATAGTGGTGTATTGATATGGTGAATATGTGGACTGTTGCCACCTCAAAGAGTTACGGATGTAGTTCGGGATAGCCACCAGTCAAAGCTGGCTTCTGGGTCAAACTCCACCACCCCTTTTGATAATGATGCATTGTAGTTAGTTCGATGTAAGTCTTTTGGGCAATTGTACTCACGTTTGCCTATTCTATGTTTTGCGAGAGGCGTCGGTCCTAGTAGTTCCTTGGACTTGACGTTTGCTTGTTACCTCAGCTACGATCTTGTGCCTCGGCGGATATGGTAGATAGTCGGGCTTCTCCCTTTTTCATTTATAGTTATGCGTACTGGACATGTTTAGCTTCCGTGCTTTGACTTGTTGCTGGTGTTGGGTCATGAGACCCATGTTTGTAATATCTCGCTCCTCGGGCCTAATGATAATATCGGTCGTGAGTTATGTTGTGATGCCAGTCGTATTTACATATTGAGCATATTGTGTGTATTTTGAAATGCTTGGTATGTGGGGATCCGACAAACTAGTTGTTTATCCTTGGCAGCCTCTCATTGGGAAATGTAGTCCGTGCCTCCGGGATAGTAGTCCCTTCTGCCGGTTCACGAGTCCCAACCCACACTCTGCTTGGACACTTGGCCGGCATGTGTCCCCCGTTCCTATTCTCCCGGAAATGTCCCGGTGTTTTGATCCCTAGCCCTCGCCGGGAACGGAGTCTGTTAGCCAGTGCTCAGCCCGATACATCGTTGATGACCGACATGCTCGATGTGATTCATGTATTGTCCCCATAGGTTAAGCGCCCTTTGGGTTCCGACTAGCCATGTCGGCCGGGTTCTTTGTCAATGGATGCTGCGACACTATCATATCGTGAGCCAAAAGCCCAAAGGGTCCCGGGCCATGGGGCCAGTGGAATCTGCGTGAGGCCCAAAAGTGATATGATGTGTTACATGCTAGATCGGTGTGACTTAGGATCGGGGTCGGCGATTACGATAAAGGTATGATCTATCAATTATGGTGGAGAAGATCTGCGATTAGCTCTTGTTTTTGGCGAAAAAAGTATGATGAATTCTCCATGGGCTTTGAAGCAAGGCTGCCCGCTAAATGGAGGCTTCTAAGAAGAGAATCAGGATGGTTGGTCTTCTTCCCTCTCAAGTGGCGCTAACCAAAAGTTCTACCTTCCTCCTCCTCCGTTCCGTCGGCCTTTTGAAGAACTGGTGGCGTGGATCTTCCCCCCCCTAACCCGACTATCACAACAAGTCTAATTCTCAAGCTCCAAGGTCAAATGCTCCTTACCCCGTCCCTCCAGGTGACTTGCAACAAATGTCGGAAAAGGTCACTATCGAACAAATGCTTCAACCGGCGTTGCCTCCTCCTCTGTGAAATCTTCCGCAATCGTGGTCAAGCATCCCAAGTTTGCAAAAGGTGAACATGATGAATCGCTGAGGGATTTTCGATGTGATCATGGGTAATCTTCTTGTTAATGATATTCTGCAAAGTCTTATTTGATCTTGGTGCATCGCATTGTTTCATTCGAACCGTTTTTGCCAAGCATGATTTCCTTGAATTCTTGGTTAAACCTCTAAATTGTTTCCCGGGCAAGCAATGAGTTCTAGCTTGGTGGTTCGAATTCGGTATCAAGATGGGGATTATAGATTTCGCCAAACCGTTGTTCTCGGTGACTCGGATATTGATCTTATTCCGGAATGGGGCTTTTCCCCGCTCGCTTGTTGTGCTGGGGAAATTCAATTGACTCACTCTTCTAATGATGTGATCATCTATGCGCTTGGATGAAACCATTGGTTTTTTCCCTCAATGAGAAAAGGAATTGGATGCTATCTCTCAATTCAAGTCGTTTGTAGTACCAAATTTCTTTCGAGAAGAGCTTCGGTATGCCTCCTCATGGCGATTGAGTTGTTTCGATCTTGAGCACCGAACCCGTTCAAGCGTCCATACAAGCTTGGACCTGATGAGCTGAAGGAATTGAAGAAGCAGCTCAATGAACAAAGCAGGTTTGATCAACCGAGTTCATTTCCTTGGGGTTGTGGTGTTCTTTTTGTAGAAGAAGGATGGCGCGGACCGACTTTCGTCGATTCCGTCCATTGAATAAGAAGACAATCAAGAACAAGTATCCACTTCCCAACATCAATGAGCTTTTGAGCAACTCAAAGGTGCTAAAGTGTTCTCAAGCTTGACCCTTATGGGTTATCATCGTTGCATTGTGAACAAGATATTCCCAAGACACATTGAACAAGCTTTGGTTCTTATGAATATCTTGTCATGTCTTGGCCTTGTCAATGCTCCTTCGACATTCTCCGGATGATGAACTTATTTCAACCCCTACACCAATGAATTCGTCTTGGTCTATCTGGATGATTTTTGGTCTTCTCCAAGAATAAGAAGGATCATGCCAAACATTTGCGATTGGTGCTAGACAAGCAGAGAGCATCAATTCTATTAAGTTCTCCAAATGTGAATTTTGGCTTGATGAAGTGCTTTATCTTGGTCATATCATCTCCCCAAGGGCATTTTTTAACCCGAAGGTGTCGCAATTGTGTTGGGAACCTCCTCGGAATGTCAAGCCTTTGATTTTCTTGGTCTTGCAAGCTATTGCGAAGATTTGTTGAGAACTTCTCCAAGATTGCAAAGCCTCTTTCCAACCTCCTCGAAGCATGTAAGTATTACGGTCTCCGAGTGTGGCGTTGCTTTCAATACTCTCAAAGAAACTCGTCCAGCTCTGTCTTGACTCCTCTGATGAATCCAAGCCATTTGAATTTTTGTGATGCTTCTCTTCAAGGTCTGGTCTGTGTTAATGCAAGAAGAGTTGTGGCTTATACCTCTTTGGTTGAAGCCAAAGAACTACCCCCACGATCTTGAGTTGGCGGCGTTGTCCATGCATTGATAACATGGAGACATCTCTTGTTGAAAGGAAAGTGGACATTTTCATCGATCACAAAGTCTCAAGTATTTCTTTCAGCCCAACCTCAACCTCGAGCGGACTCGATGGGTGAAATGATTCAAGGTACAACCCAAGTATTGAATATACTCCAAGGCCAATGTCATTGCAGATGCTTTGAGCAGGAAGGCTTCGCAGTTTAATCCTCAAGCCCTTAAGCGGATCTTGTGAAGCTTTCCATATGAATCTTCAAGTTGTTCCTCAAGGCTTTCTTGCCAACCTCATAGTCTCTCCTACCGGAAGATCGTTCGTGAGGCTCAACTGGATACCATGGTGAAAAAGGTGAAGCGTGGTATCGACAAGGGCATTCAAGTACAAGTGCTTCCACATTGATGACAAGATACTCTTTTCTTTGAGGACGAATTTGGTTCCTAAGGGTGATCGGAAAAGTCATTATGAGCAGGCTCCAAATTCCTATCCATTCATCCGGTGGAATGTACCATGACCTCAAGCAGTCATATTGGTGGACTCGAATAGGCGAAATTGCTCAATTTGAATGAGTGTGATGTCTGGAAGAGTGGCGAACACCAAAGACCATGGTCTCCTCCAACCTCTTGCTATTCGGAATGGAAGTTTGATCATATTGAGATGGACTTGTGATGGTTTCCAAAGTCAAAGCGTGGAAATGATGCTATCTTCGTTGTCATTGACAAGCACTAAAGTGGATCATTTTCTTCCTATCAAAGAATCGATCAACCAGCTCGGTTGGGATTTCACCTCGGGTTGTCTCCTTGCGGCATTCCACAAGTGATCTCTTGGACCGTGGCATCTTTACCTCCAAGTTTTGGGTTCCTTTCAAAAGGCCATGGGCACCAACATTCATTCACCTTTCCATCCTCAAACAAGTGGCCAAGTTGAGGGTTAATCAAATCCTTGAAATATGCTCGGGGCTTGTGTCATTTCCTTGGATGAAGTGGGAAGATTGTCTTCCATTGGAGTTCTCCTACAACAACAGCTTCCAGCGAGTTGGGCAAGGCCCATTCGAAATTCTCTATGGCGAAAGTGGCGTACTCCTCTCAATTTGCGGCTTGAGCCCAACTTCTTGGCAATGACTTGATCCGAAGTAGAAGAAATGTGCAAAGTCATTGTGAGAATCTCAAAGCAGCGCAATCGGCGGAAAAACTATTATGATGATAAGCACCGTGATGTGGCTTTTGAAATGGAGACCATGTCTACCTCCCTCTCTCAATGAAAGGTACTGTCCCGGTATCAAAGGGAAGCTTGCCCCTAATCGTGGGTCCTTTCAAGATCATTGGCAAAAGGCGATCTGCCTATCAACAGCTTGTCAACCGCCTGTCGATGTGTTCCGTGTCACAGCCCTAAAGTGCCAAGACTCTGACGCCTATCAACGAAGAAATTGACCTTCAAGAAATCTCTCTAATCATAGCACCCGTTGCTATTCTTGAAGAAACGGCGCAAGACTCAACAAGTCAACCAAATTCCTGAAAGTGAAGTGGTCACACCATTCCGGACAAGCCACCGGGACGAGGATCACCTCCGTTGAATATCCGGAGTTCTTTCTCCTAGATCTGGGGCGAGATCCTCTTGTATGGTGGAGTGTTGTAACACCCGTTTAACTTTCCATATTTGTAACTCCAACTCTTGCCATTTTGGCCTTTGTGATATGATATTCCCTCCGTGGTTGGGTTCTTGTCTTCGTTTTTGCATTTTGTCCATGTCATGCATTTTATATCATGTCATCATGTGCATCGCATTTGCATCGTGTTTCTCATGATTGAGCATTTTTCCGTTGTCCGTTTGCAATCCGGCACTCCTATCTCCCCAGCGGCCCTTTTCGTTTTTCCGTTGGGGTATAAACTTTCTGAATGGGAGGTTTGTCAAGTGGCCTTGGTATACCACGGTAGACCACCGGTCAAGTTGGGTCATTTGGAGCTCGTTTGGTACTCAGCGTTAACCACCTCCCAAAAGCCTCTTTTAAGTTGCAGCCCAACACCCCTTCAAAACAGCCCAATAACCCATCTAAGTCACTTCCATGCTCTCCGTCGTTCGATCACGTCGTGGTACCACCTCATTTGGACTCTCTAGCTCCCTCTATGCCTATTTAAACACCTCCCGTCCAAATCGGGTCTTCCCCCAAACCTAAAAAATTCATCCCCCGTCCGGACCCGTCCGCCGCCGCCCGGGCAAAATCACGCCGCCCGCAGCCCGGTGGCCGCGCCAAGCCCCGCCGCCTCCGCAGCGCCCGCCCGGCCAGCACCCTCCGCACCCGCCCGCCGCCTTCGCCGAGGCGCCCGACCCTCCTCGGCGGCCCGCCCCCCTCTGGCCCGCCCGCCCGCCCTCGCCGCCGGCCCGTCGCCCCGCCCTCCCGGGGCCCGCCGGTCCCAACCCCCGCCCGCCGTCCCCCTATCTCGGGTCGCCCGCCCCCCCCCTCGGGCCCCCTTCGCCGCGACCCGGCCTCCCTCCTCCTCCTCGTCGGCGACTCCGCTACCGCCCCCGTCGTCGCCCGATCTGGATCGGGCGGATCGGGGTTGACTTTCTCTTCTTCCCCCTCTAATTCTTCTAAGTTTTAACCTTGGATTATTTTGTGGCATTTTCTCGTTGCATAACTTTGCATCTGGCTCCATTTTTTGGGTATAATATATCAAAATGTTGTCTCGAAGGTAGATCATTTCATCTCATTGCATCATTTTCATTTGAGCTCATCTTGATGCCCGAAATGCTGTTAGAAGAGGGCTATGTGATGTTAGTTTCTTTCTTAACAAAACTTGCACTTTTGTTATTTTGCCATGATTGATGTGTGCACCCTATGAATTTGAGTCCTACATGTGTTTTGTAATATGCCATCCATCTTTCCAGGGGTGTATGCCATGTATTTTGTGACCTATGTGGTGACTAGCACAAGCATGCAAAGTAGGTGTCTGATGTTGCTGTTTTCATTTGTTTAGGCGATATTTTGATGCCATGTTAACTTGATGCCCGGAGATCCATGCATATTTTGAGATACTTCATAGGATGTTTTGTTCTACATGTCTTCCTCTATCCATCCATGCCCTTGTTTGCAATTATGGTGCCATAGCTTGAGTCAATCGAGCTCTACTTTTGCTATCAAATGTTTCTGGGATTGTTTACATGTTATTCAATTTTGCCAAGGTTGTTGTGGTTGATCCATGAATGCTATTACGTTGTTCTTGCCATGTATGTCTTCTATGCCATGTTTTGATGTTGTATGCTTAGTTTATCATGAAAGGCTCTGTAGTAGTGCTTTGAGCTCTCAAACATGCCTACTTTATCTGTTTTGACATGTCATGTTCTTGAATCTTTAACAAAACTTGCGATATTGACATGGGGTTACTATATTTTATGATCCTTTTGGCTTATGGTCAGTAAGGGACTTTTGTTCTATGCTTTGGTACATTCTGCCATGCCATGTTTTGCTATTATAAGTTCCTGTAGCATGTAGTTTTTTCTTGCATTGCTACGATGCTGTTTTTGCCATTCACGATATTTTGTGCACTTTTGCCATGCTTGTTTGAACCTGTTATGATGTGATTTAGCCATAGCTCAGTGTTCATTTTGTCAAGCATCTTGGTATATCACTGCCATATACTTTGTTGGTACGTTTGGGTGCAGTAAATTTTTTTTTGCTAAGTGGCATCATCTTTTTAATGGCATTTGTGCCATTCTTGTTTTGCTTGTCATTTGCAAACCGTGCATCCGATTCCGTGATCTTTATATCGATTTCAACGAAATCATCTCATCTTTCATGGCATACTTGGTTTGCCAAGTTGATGTCTGGTTCATCATTTCCTTCGGAGGGCTCGCATTGCATATCAAATTTACATATCATGTATTTTGCATCATGTTGCTTGTGCATTGCACCGTGATTTATTTGGTTCCTTTGTTTGTGTTGTTGCTTTGGGTAGAGCGGGAGGCAGTACATGAGCGAGGAACCTGTTGAAAGCTTCGAGGATCAAGCTTGACAACTCGAGAACATTGCGAAAGATGACCAACCCCGAAATCACTTCTATCTTTGCTATGCTAGTTGCCGCTCTTTTGCTATGCCTATGCTGCGATGCCTACCACTTTATATCATGCCACCCATTTTGCCATGTCAACCCTAACCATCCTTTCCTAGCAAACCGTTGATTGGCTATGTTACCGCTTTTCCCCTCTTATAGCGTTGCTAGTTGCGTGGTGAAGTTTGTTCCTTGTTGGAACATGGAGATGTTGTTCCTTGTTGGAACATGTTTACTTGTTGGGGATATCACAATATTTATCTTATAATTAATGCATCTTATACTTGGTAAAGGGTGGAAGGCTGGCCTTATGCAGTGTTTTGTTCCCTCTTGCCACCTAGTTTCCGTCATACGGTGTTATGTTCCTTGATTTGCGTTCCTTACGGTTGGGTGATTTATGGGACCCCGGTTGCTTTGAATAAGACTTCGTCCGAAGGCCCAACATTGGTTTTACCATTTGCCACCTAAGCCTTTTCCCCGGGTTTTGCGAGCGGGTCATCTTTATTTTAACCCCGGACGTGCTCCTTGAGTCTTGGCCCAACGAGGAGGGGCCCCAAGGGAACTCGAGGCTGGTTTTACTGTAAATGACCTATCGGTGTGCCAGAGCGAGATATTGCAGCTCCTATCGGGATTTGTCGGCCGGTCGGGGGCTTTTGGTCTTGTTTTATTCTTTGTCGAAATGTCTTGTAGTCCGGGATTCGAGATTGATGGGTCTTCCGGTGAAGGAATATCCCGTTGACCGTGGAGCTTATAATGGGCTAAGTTGGGACACCCGCGGTATTATCTTTGGCCGTGCGCGGTTATGAGGGATGGGAATTTGTTAATGTCGGTTGTAGAAAACCCGAAGTTGACCTCAAAAAACACATCAACGGTGTATTCGTGATGGTCTCTTCTGGGTCGGGAAGTGAACCGTGTTGGAGTTATTCGTAAGTAGTTAGGATCACTTCTTGATGCTACTAGCTTCCGCCGTGCTTTGCTCCTCTTCTCGCTCTCTTTTGCGATGTAGCCACCATATATCTGATTGCTGCGCTCCACCTTACCCTGTCCTTCCTTTAAGCTTAAAATCTTGATCTCGGGGTGAGATTGCTGAGTCCCCGTGACTCCGATTCTACCAAACATTGCGGTCCGCGATGCGGTCGGTGGCGCCCGAGCTCAAGTGGGAGTTCGATGAGGCGTGGGTTACTATGTGTCTTTCCGATGATGTAGTGGTGCCCGGTTGGGACGATTGGGATCTTGTAGCATTTGGGGTATCTTCTTTTATTTTGGTTCCGTGTCGGACCTTGGTGTACTCGAATGATGGATGTTTATTTATGTCTTTGTGTGAAGTGGCGATTGTAAGCCAACTATTTCTCCCTTATTTATTACATGGGTTGTGGAAATTACCTCACTTGCGACATTGCTTTCAATGCGGTTATGCCTCTAAGTCGTGCCTCGACCGTGGAATATACCGCCGAGGGTTACAACAGCAATGGCATCGGCGTCTAACAGAACAAGGCCCTGCGGTGATAATCTGAAATCTGACCGTCAATGCGGTTGAGCTCTAAACCGTCGTGGGAAGCCATTCAAAAAAATACCGGGGGTCAACTTGGACCGAATATCGATCCGCGCGGATACATGCACCCGAAAAACCAGCCAATCCACCCGAGGGTTGTTGGGTGTTCAAACAAGAGCAAGTTAAGTGCGGACTCAATGACAAGGGGCTGCATAAGCGATGGAGAAGAGCCCGGGCCCGAAAATAGAGGGAAGGGTTTTCCTACACAAGTGCGGATGGTGAACATGATATCCAACCCACATACCCAAAGGGGGCGTGCACTAAGGGGCGTTATGCGATGGGCGTCGCCCCAAAGTTCAACACATGGTCTTCCTGCCCGATCACCTTTGATCGAAGGACCACCCGCATTTCCGGCGGTTTCCGCATTGGTTCTTGACCCAATTTTGGGTTTCACCTAAAGTCCGATGGGCGGCGGCCGAACCTGCTTTATCAGGATCGGTCATAAAATGGGCATAGACCCTCAAGTTAAACCTACAAAGCGACCTTTAAAGGCGTCATACGAATTGAGGCCAGTTTATTGTTAACTCAGTGGTCTTGGATCCCGGATAACTTCCAAGTGGATTAATCTTGACATCGTCCCATTCGGCGGCTATCATCCTGCCGGACGAACCGCATTTCAAAGTTCAATGCGGTGCCTTTCCATACCTCAAGCTCAAGATGCGGGCCCTCGGGAGTAATCACGGTCAATGGAAACACCGGCGCCTCTCGAGGGAGGCACGGCGACCCCGGGGTACAAAGCACCCTCACAGCAATTTCGAGTCCGGCCACTAAGCGTCCGGACCTCAAACGCCGGGTAACCTACAACAAGCCCTGGGCCGATTCAACGCGGAGCAATCCGGCTAACCCGCCCTAAATGCGAAGCTAGTATTGGCGTCATAATTACGCTCTGGAATACCATGGGCATATGGGGAGGGCAAGACCCGGCCGCCAAATCGGCTCGGCCACCGGGGGCTCGATTGTGTCATTCTTTTTTTTTCCTTTTCTTCATTTTCTTACTTTGATTCCGTCTTTGAAGTCTTGTCGGCACTAGAATCCGAACTCATGATGCAACAGCTAGGGCGAAAGCCGTCGTGTTGGTGGTTCTATTCGGCATTATACATGTTTTAATACCATCCAGCTTACCCGGAGGACATGTTAGATAGTCCCATCCCTTGCTTATCGCCTATTTGTATCGTTCCTTTCATTGCGTACCTTTTGAATAAACAATACATAGCTTTTGCTTATTATTGCACTACTTCCTTTATCTATACATATCTTCATTTCATGACATTTGCAAATACACTTTTACGGAATACCCGAGGGCTTAAGTATCCCAAAATTATGGTGTGATAAGTCGAACACTTTCCGTCGGCACGAACTTATAGCATTATATGAATCGGCTCGAATCATGTCTTGGGTCAATATTTGGGTTTGCCGGCTCCCGTGTTTTTACCTTACATTCCGTTATATCGGGGTAGCAGGAGAACCCTGCGATTGTGCCCCGTTGAGCTGGGTGAGCACCTCGTGGGCCACCGTCATGATGGGGAGCTGCTTTCGCTATTTGAGAGGTTTTTCGGGTCCCTAAAGACTTATGCGCTTAGGCGAGGGTAATTGTCCGGAAAGGCGTGGATAGCGCCCCAAACTCGGTCTTCGAATACTAGAGGCCGCGAAATTTAAAATTATAAATTCTATGGCTAAGTGGAGTGTTCAAGCATTATAAGTCCGGTTTTGCCTTGTTCATTCGTTGGCCTCCTAGATGGACCCAAGAATGGGAAAAGAGTGCTCAAGTTTATCGAACACCCCACCTCGTGGCATGGGGGAAACAAACGCCATTCTCAAATTTGATAAGGGCCCCGGGGTAATATTTTAAATTAACAAGCGTTGCTTAAGCATATGAACAAGTTTTCTCAGGATAACAAATGGAGTCTATTCAAAATTACATCTTTGGAGCACTCATCCGCTATTGGCGGGCACCCTTGAGAGGCCATCATAGTACATTTGGGTCGATGCTCCTTGCCCGGTGGCCCGTCCGTCCGCTTCTCCGCATCCAGCTTGCCCGTGCACTTTAGGCGGGCAAGGCCCGGACACCTTAATGCGGCGGGGCGCTGCTTCAAGTGGCGGCGTCCACCGGCCCCCAAGGGTAGCTCGGCAGGCTTCAATGGCCACGGCCGAACTATAGGCCCTTCATGGCCTTGGCGACCTTGAGCTTCCCAGCTGCTTCAGTGATTCCAAGGGCAGGATGTCGGCCTCGCATTTGAGACCAGAACACCTTTTCCGTCGAGCTCCCCCCTTGGCGCTAGAATCGGCGCATCGGACACTCTGGGGCAAATCTGCGAATGCTCGGAAGCTCGAATCCGGGTAATAATAGGTAATTCACTTTCACATGCTTGCTTTGCATAAAGAATGCCTTACCCCGCTATCTTCTTGTGATTCAATTTCTTGGAGGCTTTTTGGGCCTCGGCCTTGCCTTTGGCACTCTCAAGGGAAGCAAGCTCGGACTCTGGTTTGAATCACGCTCCAAACTCTGTTTTTCCGAGCACGGCTCTTGCCTCCTCCGCCACTCGCCTCCCCTTCTCTCGCTCGTCGTTCCCAACCCGCTTTGTTTTTACCCCGGAACGCCTCCGATGCCACCTGTTGTGGCCCTCAAACCCATGTTATTCCTGTTATTTTTTGGCGAAACCTTTCTATAAGGTATTTCTTTAATAAGGTATTACCTTCCTTGTCCTCAAGCTGCTTCTTGGGTGGCGAGCTCGTTCTCGGACGCTCGACCTGCTTCAATGCATTGACCTCCATGATCGGTCGGCGCGGCGGGCTTTGCATTCCCATATTGACATACTTATGTTAGACTCCTGCGTATATCTTTTTAGATCCTTAGTCGGCTTTTCTTTCCGAACACGAACTAAGCATCGAAACTCTGTCTATCGGAATATTTTACATATTCTAAACTTACCTCAAAGCATGTTAGAAGGCTGGTACGGCTTGACCCCTCTTGGCGGACTGAACTGTCAATCCCGCCTCATAAAGTGGGTGCTCCTCCCGATGGGGGCGTTAAGCGCCTCCGATGCTTCCGGTGCCTCGGTTTGCGGAGGACCCGTCTTCTTCTTCGAAGGAACCGCTGGCGGACTTTGGAACTGCGATGGTTCGGCATGGAGTCGGGCAGCGGGCTTAGAGCCGGGTCTTCCCCCCCGGTCGGGAGGTTGCCTTGGCTCCTCCTGCCCCCCCTCTTGACCAAGCCCCTTGGGGCACCACCTGGCGTCGTCCGCGGGGCGAGGAGGTGGTCGAGAGTACTCTCCATTTCCGGCGAGCCCGGGACCCTTCGATGAATGAACTTCGCCCTTAGGCGGGCTGCGGGTTTGCATTAGAAACACTTGCAATAATAAAAAGCCATGGGTATCCGGACACTTACGATCTCCCCGAGGCTTGGCCTTGTTGGCCAATCCTCCTCGTCGTTGCCGTTGGTGGAGAATCCGGGAAGGGTTTTCCTTCTTGGACCCTCCGGCCTCCCGGTTGGGGGCCTTCCTTTTCTTTCCTCCCGCTGGGAAGCTTCCTTTTCCTCCTCCTCGTCCTCGGGAGAAGATTACGCAATCGGCGGCACTGGCGTCGGGAACCGGTTCCGGGCCTCCCTTCCTTCTTCTCGGCACCACATGGGGTCGGGCCAGCCCTCAATGGGCGTCCTGGAGTCTTCGGAAAGGCCGGACAGTTAATCTGTCCGGGCGTCTTCCGTCTGTCAAAGATTAGGGAGTTTTAGATCCGCATGAGTCAATCTATGAAAAAAAGTCCCATGAAGGGTAAAATAACTTACCTCGCCCGGCGGGCGTGTGTATCCCAATCTTTGTTAGCGGATGGGGGCGCGGAAACAACATCCGGCATCTTCGTCATAGTGTGAAGAGCGGCTCAAGGCCGTCTTTTCGGATCGAACTCCCATAAATTAAAGGCCCGGTTATGGGAGAATCGGCGGATGAGCATCACGGATTACGTCGAAAGCCGAGATTCTTGTCCACGTTTGGACGCATGTTTGGGTCCGGATAGCTCGTCGAATTCCCCCGTCGGGCCGTCTCTTTCCATGATGAGGCCGTGTGGGAAGCCAGATCTGTTGGGGCCGCCACCCATTGAAAGTGGGCTGGTGATGTAGAACCACCCGATTGCCACCCCTTTTTGTCTCCCCGCGCCCTCGAGCCATAGGACTTTGGCCATCTTGCCAACCATGGCGCCTCCGCTTTGCGGCCGCCCTACCCGGCTGGGTTGAAGATCTTCAGCCATAAGCGAGTGGGACTAATGGAGAGGAAGGCCTACCTACGGAAGCCGAGATGTTGAGGATGAAATTCAGGGCCGGTCGTGGAAGTCAGGCCGTGTAGAACATAGCCCCGGACAAATGGGTGAAGTGGAAAACCTAGTCCCGGAGGAAGTGGGGGAAACACCACCCCTCATGGGGCACGGGGTTGGAATGAGCTGCCCCGTCGGGCAGCCTTTTTGGATGTGGGACAAATATCCGGCCTCCCGCAGTCTTGTGATGTGCCCCTCCCGGGGGAGGCCATCCACCCCCGCTCACATGGTTGGAGAAAGGTTGAGGTGGGATGTGCGGACTTGGCGCTGGGCTGAGTGCGAAATGGATGAGCAAAGGAGGAAGAAGGAGGTAAAAGGTGGATCCTTATCCCTTATATGGATGGGAATTTCGTCCCCACCAGCTGGTAAAACTTCGCTTATCTCCCAAGCGCCGTAATCAATGGCGCGGGTGGGTTCCGTCCATTGATGAGAATCCGGAATAAGGGGCACGATCTATGCTTTGATAAGGCGTGCCAAGTAAACCCCTGCTAAGCGCTGGTGGGGGTCATTCATATAAAGGCCGGCGGTGGTGTGATGCAGGGGAATCGTCGGTCTGTAAAATTTTTCTCTACGGTGGTATGTGGAACTTGTTTTGCGGGGACACTATCCTGGTGTTCAAAACCTTCTATGAAGTATTGGGGAACCCGCCTTCAATGGAAGACAATATCCGGCCGGACCCGTCATTGAAGCCTGGTTGGGGCTCTTGGGAGTCTGGAC
>JAHIAM010014048.1:0-11939 GCA_021605205.1 Aegilops longissima
TCTTCCGGACAGATCTTACGTGTTGGCGGCTTTACCTGCTGGAGCCAATTAAGCAGCCATCTGGAGCGGTCAAAGCTCGCCCTTGGCCATCGGTCAGATTTGGAAGTTTGAACTATCGGCTGATATCCGCGGAGACTTGATCTTGATGGATTGAGCCGCAATAGCGATGCCGCCTTGTCTCGATGGGCATGATCTGGCTCTGCGCGAGCGGTGCCAGGAGGCGCACCGACATCGCTCGACCCTTAATCCGGGCGGATTCCCGATCAGGGCGAGTGGTTGGACACGCCTCGAGGGCTACAATCTCTATGGCGATTGAGCCAAACTCCATCCTTGTCCTGCGAAGACCTCGACTCCGGTGCGGACTCCTCTCCGGTTCGAACCCTCGCGCCCTGCCAATCGAATCCGATTGGCGCTGGTTATGGAGTTCACGGCGCGGACATCTTCGCACTGCCCTTTGGCGACATCCTGAATCGCTAAAGTCTCTCTCTTTATCCGGAGAGCCTGGCGAATTACGGTCGGGAAGGTTGGGATCGGACGAAATTCAACACCACCACCACCCACTTTGTAGCCCATGCGATGATTTAGCGACATGCTGACTTCGACTCGAAGGCGTCGGCGGTATGGAGCGGCGGCGCGGAGGCGACCAAGACCAGCGCCTACGAGGCCTTTGGAAGGCCACCCGTCATATGACATATACATGGTGGACATCCCAAAAGATGGGAGCAGCGATGGAACAACGGAGGATGGCCTCAAGAAACAACGAAGCGCCCGGCGTGGCGGCGCGCTCTAATCCTGCCACAATAAAAGCAGTGATTCGCACGGAGATAATAACACCGGAGCGTGCGAAGAGAACCCCCTCGGCGGGACTCAGCGCGGGAGGAGGGAGAAGCAAGTTCGCCTGACGGTCTGGCGAAAAAGGTCGAGGGCGATAATTATCGCCTCCTTCGAAGATGAGGCAAGCCTCGCGACGGCAATTTGTGCGTGCTGAGAATCCGCCGAACAGGAGCATTTCAAGCGCGGGCTTATAGCCACGGCAAGCAGCCTCAGAAAAAGCAGCAACAACTTAGAGCTGATCAAGACCTGCTAGGTGCGGATGGTGAAGTCCTTGCGCGAAGAATATGAACTCGAGCGCCCCTCAAAAGCTACCCCAAGCGCGGGCCATTGCCTCGATCGGAGGAGAAGCACCCAAGTCACGGCTTACGACATGGCAGACCGGCCACCCGTGGCGACGAAAAGCCTCTCGGCCCTCCGCTCAAGCCACACCCGGCCCGCTCAAAAAGTACCAAGGCACGGGAAAGCGCGCGGACTTGCGAGATATATTGGAGGATAAGGCAAAACACACAAGATCGATCTCGGATCGCGTGGGCATAGCAGCGAGGATGATTACCGTCGCGCCGGATCTGACAAACCCGGCGGGCGAACCGATGAACAAAGCTCATATGAGCTACGTCGTGATATAATATCTGAGCGCGCACACCCACTATGCTTCACAGGCGAAGTAATGGATCATCAAATCCCGAGGGCTTCAAACCCATAAACATCGAATCATACGATGGTACCACGAGATCTGCGATGCGGATCGAGGACTATCTCCTCCATATCCACATGGCCCTTGGTGATGATCTACATGCCATCAAATACCTCCCTCAAGCAAAGGACCAGCTCGGCATTGGCTCAACAGCTTGCGGCGAGAATCAATTGGTTGTTGGGAGGACACGGAAGCCGCATTCCTTGATAACTTCGGGGCACATATATGCGACCACGGCGCCGATGACCTTAGCCACATAATTCAGCAGCGGAAGAATCGGCGGACAATTACGGACACGGTTCCTCACAAGAAAAATCAAATCGTTGATTGTCCGGATCAGAGGCCCTTGCAGCCTTCAAACATAACATCATGACGAGTGGCTTGCGACACCTAGGACGGAAAAGCCAAAATCCATGGCAGCCCTCACAACACTCATGACCGCTTTTGTGTGGGAGAGGACAGTGCTAGCTCGAAGCAACAACTTGGCCAAACATCCGATAGTTCGGATACCAAGGACAACAATGGCGGTCGCGTCGCAACAAGAACAAGCTCCGCGATGCTGGCGATATCTCGAAGATCTGGCCGTCACGCCGGATTCGAGCTCTAAACCGGTCGTGGAAGAAGCCATTCAAAAAAATACCGAGGCCCGTCCAACTTGGACCGAATACTCGATCGCTTGTGCGGATACATGGAACCCGAAAAACCAGCCAATCACACCAACGGGATTGTTGGGTGTTCAAACAAGCAGGCATGTTAAGTGCGAACTCAATGACAAGGGGCTGCATAGCGATGGCGAGAAGAGCCCGACCGCCGAACAATAGAGGACGAAGGTTTTCCTACACAAGTGCAGACGGTGAACATGATATACTCAACCAACATACCCAAAAGGTGAAGCGTGCACTAAAGGGCGTATATGCGATGGAGCGATCGCCCCAAAGTTCAACCCATGGTCCTCTGCCGATCACCTTGATCAAAGGACCACCCACTAGCATCTGTCACGGCGGTTTCGCGCATTGGTTCTTGACCCAATTATTGGCGTTTCACCTCAACGAGTCTGATGGGCGCGGCAACCTAAACCTGCTTTATCGAGGATCGGTCGCATAAAATGGGCATAGACCCTCAAGTTAAACCTACAAAGGCGACCTTTAAAGGCGTCATACGGAGTGTAGAGGCGGTTATGCAGGCTCGATTCTGATCGAAGTAGTCTTGGATCCCGGATAACTTCGAGCGAAGAGTTAATCTTGATATCGTCCCATTCATGGCGGCTATCATGCCTGCTTTCGGACGAACCGCATTGCAAAGTTCAATGTAGTGCCTCTTCGCATACCTCAAGCTCAAGATGCGGGCCCTCGAGGTAATCACGGTCAATGGAAACACGAGCGCTCTCTCCGAGCGGAGGCACCAGGCGACCCCTAAGCGGAGGTACAAAGCAGCCTCTCACAGCAATTCTGAGTCCGGCCACTAAGCGTCCGTGAGGAGTCTGGATTAGGGGGTGTCCGGATAGCTGGACTACCATCATCGACCGAACTATCATTTGCGGACTATCATCATCGACCGGACTCCAAGACTATGAAGATACAAGATTGAAGACTTCACCCGTGTCAGGATGGGACTTTCCTTGGCATGGAAGGCAAGCTTGGCGATACGGATATGTAGATCTCCTACCATTGTAACCGACTCTATGTAACCCTAGCCCTCTCCGGTGTCTATATAAACGGATGGCTCTAGTCCATAGGACAACAATCACAACAACCCTTACAATCATACCATAGGCTAGCTTCTAGGGTTTAGCCTCCTTGATCTCGTGGTAGATCCACTCTTGTAAACATCCACAATATCAATATCAATCAAGCGGGGCGTGGGTTTTACCTCCATCAAGAGGGCGAACACAGGTAAACATCGTGTCCCTTGTCTCCTGTTACCATCCGCCTAGGCCTTGATTCGGGACCCCCTACCGAGATCCGCGGTTTGACACCGACATTGGTGCTTTCATTGAGAGTTCCTACGTATGCGTCACCGATGAAGCGATGGCCTCTTCAATCAACAACAGCGCATCTGGGTGAGACCTTTCTCCCGGACAGATCTTCGTATTCGGCGGCCGCGTGCGGGCCAACTCCTTGGCCATCTGGAGCGGATCAGCTTCGCCCCTGGCGTCGAGTCAGGTTTGGAAGCCTAAACTTCACGGCCCGATATCCACGGGGACTTGATCCTCGATGGATCGAGCCACAGACCAAGCGAGCGGCGCTGTCACGATGGGCATGACCTAACTCTGCGCCCGGACAGCCCCTTGGAGGCCGCACGAATCCGCTCCGACTCATAGTCCGGAGCGATCGCTCGGATCGAGGGCGGATGGTTGGACACCGCCTCGAGCTGCAATTCCTCTGACGATGGGCGAACACTTACCTTGTCCCGTAAAGCCCATGACTCCGGTGCGGTGCGGACTCCGAACCTCCTGCGCCCCACCGGTCGAATCCGATTGGGCGCCGATCATAAATTCACCGCTGCGGACATCTTTCGGCACTCGCCCTTGGCGATATCATAAATTCATTGAAGCATCTCTTGCTATCCGGAGAGCCTGGCGAACTACGGCGGAGCGGTTGAGGAGCGGATGGCGAAAAATTCAGATCCACCCACCACCCGCCGTAGCCACCGTCGGCGATTTAACCGACATACTCGACTACGACTCCGAAGACATCGGCGGTATGGGCGGCGATGCGGAGACTACCAGAACCGGTGCCTACGAGGACCTTTGGAAGACCACCTCGTCATCGACATATACATGGTGGACACCCCAAAAGATGGGGGCGGTGAAGAAGCGGTGAAGGCCGATTCCTTAAAGAAACAGCCCAAGCGCCCGGCGTCGTGGCGCCGCTGTAAATCCGCCACGGCAAGAATGGAGATTCCGGCACGGAGATAATAACACCCGAGAAAGTGCGAAGACAACTCCCCGGCACGATCCAGCGCAGGAGGAAGCGAAGCAAGCCCTCGGGAGAGGCGGCGAGGCGAAGGTCGAGGATGACAATTGCTTACCTCCCTCCGGAGGCGAGGCAAGTCTCGGCGACAACAATTCGTCGTGCTGAGGATCCCGTCGAACAAGAGCATTTTAGGCGCGAGGCTAATGGCCACGGCAAATAGTCTAAAGAAAAAGCAACAACAGCTTCAAGCTGATCAAGACCTCTTGGCGGCGGATGGACCGAGGTCCTCGCGGCGAAAAGTATGAACTTCGAGCGCCCCTCAAAAGTTACCCAAAGCATAAGTTGCTCCCCGATTAGAGGAGGCAGCATCACCAGCGCCTGTCTGGTGAACCGACCACCTCATGGCGCGATAGAGGCGTGCAAGCCCTCCACCAAAACCGTACCCGGCATCGCTCTAAAAGCAGGAAGCCACAGAAGGCGCGCGGACTTCGAGATATATTGGAGGACAAGGCAAGACAATCCAGATCTATCTATGGATCACGTGGGCGCCCACGACCCACGGCGAATACCGTCGAACGGATACAACTACTCCGTCCGGGCGAACACAGCAGACAACGCTCTCTCGAGCTACGTCGCGATATTGCTCAATCTGGCGCCGCACACCCACTATGCTTCATTGGAAGTAATGGATCATCAAATCCTGAAGGGTTCAAACCCGTTAATATCGAATCCTCGATGGCACAACAGACCCGTGGTCGGATTGAGATTATCTCCTCCATATACACATGGCCCATGGTGGCGATCTTCACGCCATCAAATATCTCGCTCAAGCTTAAAGGACCAGCTCGGCATTGGCTTAACAGCCTGCTCGCGAGTCAATTGGATCTTT
The DNA here is from genome assembly GCA_021605205.1 of Aegilops longissima. Taxonomy (NCBI): domain Eukaryota; kingdom Viridiplantae; phylum Streptophyta; class Magnoliopsida; order Poales; family Poaceae; genus Aegilops; species Aegilops longissima. The sequence goes on from JAHIAM010014048.1 coordinate 5,333, forward strand.
GGGAAGACACGGAAGCCGCATTCCTCGACAACTTCGAACGCGTATATGCGACCACGAGCCGCAGATGACCTAAGCCACATAATCCAGCAGCCAGACGAATCGGCCGGGCAGTTACGGACACGGTTCTTAACAAAGAAAAACCAAATCGTCATTTGTCCGGATGCGAGAGGCACTCGCTGCCTTCAAACATAACATCCATGACGAGTGGCTGGCCCGGCACCTAGGGCGGGAGAAGCGAAATCCATGGCAGCCCTCATCCCTCATGACCCGCTTACGTGCGGGAGAGGATAACTGGCTCGCTCGCGGTAACAACCTCGGCAAAAGCGCTAGCAGTCCGGATACCAAGGACCGCAATGGCAGGTTCGCGTCGAAACAAAAACAGCGCCGCGTGCTGGCGGCGGCAATGAGGATCTGACGGTCAATGCTGGATTCGAGGCTCAAACCGGTCAGCGGAAGAAGCCATTCAAAAGAACCACTCCGGGCCCGTCAATTTGGACCGAATACTCGACCGCTCTTGTCAAATACATGGAACCCCGAAAAGCCAGCTAACCATACCAGCGAGATTGTTGGGTATTCAAGCGGCGAGCAAATTAATCGCGCAACGGTGACAAGGGCTACAGCGATGGCGAGGAAGAGACCGGCCGCCCGAACAACGAGAGGACAAAGGATTCCCCCTCAAGTTGGACGGTAAACATGATATCATAGCGCATATTCCCAAGAGGGGCGAGCGTGCACTAAAGGGCGTATCTGCGATGGAGCGATCGCCCCAAAATTCAACCCATGGTCCTCTTGCCCGATCACTTTCGATCGAAGAGACCATCCGACCGATATCCGCCATGGCGGATTCGCGCGTAGTTTTAGACCCAATCGTTGATGGATTTCACCTCACGAGAGTCACGATGGGCGATGGCGTAACTGAACCTGCTTTATCGGGATACGGTCGCAAGATGGGCATAGACCCTTCAAGATTAAACCTACAGCAGCGACCTTCAAAGGCGTCATACCGGTGTCGAGGCCAATTATGCGAGGCTCGATTACTGCTGGAAGTGGTCTTGGATCCCGGATAATTTCGAGCGAGAGTTAATCTTGACATAGTCCCGTTCATGGCGGCTATCACGCTCTGCTCGGACGAACGCGTTTGCAAAATTCAGCAGCGGTGCGCATTATACATACCTTAAGCTCAAGATGCGAGGCCCTCGTGGAGTCATCACGGTCAATGGAAACACGGGCGCTCCCTCGAGCGGAGGAACATCTGGCGACTCTCGCGCGGAAATCTGAGCAGCCTTTTAAGGCAATTCTCGAGTCCGGCCGTTAAGCGACCGGACACACCAAACGTGCCGGAGCAACATCAACCAAGACCACAGCGCGTTCCGTGCGCAGCGTAACAATCGGCTAACCCAGCCCTCGCAAAATTGCAAGACAAACTCTCCGCGTACATAATTCGCCTGGAGATACCATGGGCATAGGGGAAGGGCACAACCACAACAGACCAGTGCGGTTCGACCACACGGGGCTCCCAAAGTGTCGCTCTTTTTCTTTTATTTTTCTCTTTTTATCTGAGAACTCAGTCCGTGGCGAACTGCCGAACTCATGATGCAACAACGAGGGAAGGACAAAGGCGCGACGAACACTCAGGTGGTCTCCATCACGAGCATTAAATTTGTTAAATACAACATTCTGCGGCCTACCCCTGGAGGAGCGCCTTTAATTCGTCAATCCTTGCTTTCCGCACTATTTGTATCATTCGCTTTGATAGCATATCTTCTCGAATAAAATGCAGCACTTTTGCCTATAATTGCATTACTTTATATATATATATATATATATATATATATATATATATATATATATATATATATATATATATATATATATCATTATATCATTCGACATGTTGCACCGTGCATCTTAGTGCTGACCAAACACACGAGGGCTTATGTCCTCCGCTTTATGGTGTGATAAAGTCCTTTACTTTCACAAGTCGGCACCCGAACTTATAGCATTATATGAATCAGCTCGAATCATGCCTTGGGTCAATAGTTGGGTTTGCGGCTCCCATGTTTGGCACCTTACGTTCCGTTCTATCGGCTAAGGTAGCCTTGGGAGAACCACTGCGATTGCGCCCGGTTGAGCAGGTTAACGCCTCGATGGAAAGCTAAAACGGCCGGCATGATAAAGGCGAGAGGCTGAGTACGCTGTTAGAGAAGGTCCTTCGGGTCCTTAAAGACCTCGCCGCTTGACGAAGTTCGGATTATGTCGATGAAGGCGTGGATAGCGCCCCAATTGGTCTTCGAATACTAGGGGCTTCGCGAAATTTAAAATTATAAATTCTATGGCTAAGTGAGAGTGTTCAAGCACTATAAGTCCGGTTGCCTTGTTACGTTGTGTTGGCGCCTCCTAGATGGACCCAAAAATGGGAACAAGAGTGCTCAAGTTTATCCCGAACACCCGGCACTTTCGTGGCATGGGGGCTGAAGCCGACGACTTGCCATCTCTCAGATTTAATAAGCGGCGCCTGAAGGTAATATTTTAAATTAAACAAGCGTTGCTTAGCGCATATGAACAAAGTTTTCAGCGCGCAGGATAACACATTGCGAATTCACTCAATAATTACATCCACAGGGCACTCATCCGCAATCTTGCGGGCACCCTTGAGGACAGCCTTATAGTAAATTTGGGCGTCGATGCTCCTTGCCCGCTGGTGGCGCGTCGATGATTAGCTTCTCGCATCCAGCTTGCCCCAATGCACCTTTGCGCGGGCAAGGGCCAGCGAGCACCTTCAATACAGGCGGGCGCTTGATAACCTCCACCCGAGGCACGCATCCACCGGCCGTCGCCAGGCGAAGTAGCTCCAGGCATGGCCTCTCGAGCCCTGGCCGGACTATGAGGCCCTTCATGGCCTGCTCGGCCACCTTGTGGCTTCGACCAGCTGCTTCAGCTGGTCGCTAGAAACACCGGATGGCGGCCTCGACATCTTGAGACGAAGACCTTCTCCGTTGAGCTCCCTCCTCGGCTCGGTAGAATCTGGTGACATCGAGACATGCTGCTGAGGCAGATCTGCAAGCATACAGAGAGCTCGAATTCGGGTAAGTAACACGTAATTTACATTCACATGCTTGCTTTGCATGAAAATGCCTTACCCGCTATCTTCCTCATCAACTCAACCTCTGAAGGGACTTATGGGCCTCGGCCTTGGCGGTTTAGCACTTTCGAGGCGAGGCAAGCTCGGACTCTCGAGTCTTTGAGTCACGCTCCAAACTCTCATGCTTTTCCATGAGGCACAGGCTCTTGCTGAACCACCGCCACCGCGCCTCTTGCTTTTCTCGCTCTCCCGTTCGTGGCGCATTGCGTTCGGCCGCGGACACGGCCTCCTTGAGGGCCGCCACCTCGTTCGTGGCCCTGCGGTACCCATGTTATCCTTGTTATTTTTTTGCAACCTAAATCCTTTTACATGCAAGGTACAAATTCAAAGTGGTGTTACTCACCTTCTTTGTCTTGGAGCTGCTTCTGGCGTGGCGAGCTCTTGCCGGACCGCTCGAGCTCTGCTTCAGCGCACCGACCTCCATGATAAGTGCGGCGAGAGGTCAGCAGCGCACCTGCAACCCATATTGACATAATTTTTAGCAACCCTGCGTATATCTTTTTAAGATCCTCGGTCGGCTTTTCTTTCCGAACACGAACCGAGCATCGAGGCTCTGTCTATGCGGTATTACATTGCATATTTTAACTTCTTACCTCAAAGCACGATAGAAGGCTATTGCGAGGCTTCGGTCAGCCCGCCTTTGGCGGCTGCACCTTCTGAATCACCGCACTCATAATAGTGCGGTGTTCTTCTCGATGGGCGCTCTGCAGCGCCTCAACAAATGCCGGCGCCTCGGTTGGGCGGAGGCTTGCCCGGCGTCCGCAGTCTTGCCCTTGTTCGAAGGGCGCCCGGCGGACTCCGGAACCACTGCGGGTTACATTGTGAGTCGGCGCAAAGTCGGGGCGCCTTGTGGCGCCTCGGGCCTCCCCGATGGGTCCCTTCAGGGATCCCACCTCGGCGTCTTCGGCGTCGCGAGGTGGGCGGTCGGGATGGAGTCTACATCCGGCGAAGCCAGCGACCCTTCGATGAAGCGGGAGATCATCCTGGCGGACTACGGGCGGTATGCGGCATTAGAATGACACTATGTGGCGAAAAAAAATTATAAATCATTCAGGAATCCGGATACTTACGATCTGCGCGGAGGCTGGCCCTTGAAGGCCATTCTTCCTCGCCAACGTTGATGTTGGCGGAGCTGTCGGGGAATAGTCCTTCCCTCTTGGACCCTTCGGCCTCCCCTGTTGGGAAGCCTTCCTCTTCCTCTCTCCTCCTGCGGGAGAGTCCTCTTCCTCCTCCTCATTTTGGGGAGAGTCCGCCCAGTCGTCGGACACACAGCAGGCACTCTTTGAGCACCGTGGCCTCCTTCTTGGCCTTCTTCTCGGCACCACGTGCGGTGCGGAACCAGCAACCTCGCTAGGCGGCGTCTCTTGGATTTTACGGCATGGGGCGGACGGGTAATCTGCTCCGCCTTCTTCATCGATCTGTCAAAGAAAGGGAAATTAAAACCGCATAGAGTCAAACTATGAAAAACAAGTGTCCGTAAAGGGTAGAATCACTTACCTCGTCGGCTGGCGCTGCGGCGAAATCCGCGATCTTGATCGCGGATGCGAAACCGGCGCCCTTGAACAGCACCTTCGAGCGCGCCGTGCGTTGTGTCGAAGAGCTTGTTCAGCGCTGGTGCTGTTCGGATCGAACTCCATAGATTGAATGCCGCTCTTGGCATGGGAGAATCCGGTGAGACGAGCATGACTTGGACCACGTTAACCAGCTGAGCTTCTTCACGGCTTCTTGATACGGGTTTGGAGTCCGTCGGCTCCTTCAAACTGCCCCACAGCAAGCCCTTCTCTTTCCGGGAGGTGAGCTGCGTGGGGATACCAGATCTAAACTTCGGGGGCGCCGCCCATTTAAGTCCGCGCCTCGGTGATGTAGAACCACCCGATTGCCACCCTTGGCGGATTCCACGAAGGCCCCTTGAACCAAGGGCGTTGGGCATCTTGCCCAACATGGCGCCTCCGCACTCCGGCTTGAATGCCCTTCACTACCTTGACGACATTGAAGGTCTTGAGCCTAAGCGAAGTGGGGCTGGATGCGAAGGAAGGCCTACGCACCACGACGATAAGCGCCGAGATGTTGAGGATGAAGTTTGGCGCGGATCATGGAAATCAGGCCGTAGTAGAACATGAGCCCCGGACAAAGGGGTGAAGTGGAAAGCCCGATCCAGCGGAGGAAGTGGGAAGAAAGACAACCCTCTCATGGGGCCTAGGGGTGGGGATGAGCTGCCCCTCGTCAGGCAGCCGGTCTGCGATGTCATGCGGAGAGGTATCCGGCGCCGCCAGTTTAGCGATTGCTCCTCCTTAGCGGTGGAGGCCAACCATTTACCTCCGCTCGGACATGGTCGGAGAAGGTTGAGGCGAGATCTTGTGAACTTGGGTCGCTGGAGCTCGAGTCTTGTGGAGATGGATAAGCAAAGGAGGAAGAAGGCGTGGGTGAGAAGGTGAATCCTTATCCCTTATATGGTGAGGCGAAGTCTTGCGTCCCCACGGCCTGGTAAAACTCGCTTATCTCCCAAGCGTCACCATCAATGGCGCGGTTGGGTTACTACGCCCGTATTGATGATAATCCGGATTAAGGAAACACGATCTCTGCCGACAAGGCGTGCCAAAGAAACCGCTTAGCTAAATCGCTGAGGTGGTAAAGTAAAAACAATTGAGTAATGGCTTGGTAGTGGTGTGGCGTCATGCCACGGAAAAGCGTCGGCAGATTGAACTTGTGTATATATTATTATTCTCTCTACGGTGGAATGTGGAAATTATTTTGCGAGCGGACACTATCTGGTGTTCACAATCTTCTATCATTTGGAGGAGGAACCCGCCTTGCAATGCCAAGCAATATACCGCCTAACTTATCGTCATTGAAGCCTGGTTAGGGGAGACTCTTGAGGAGTCTGGATTAGGGGTGTCGGATAGCGGACTACCATCATCGGCCGAACTATCATTTGCGGACTATCATCATCGACGGACTCCAAGACTATGAAGATACAAGATTGAATACTTCACCCGTGTCCGGATGGGACTTTCCTTGGCGTGGAAGGCAAGCTTGGCGATACGGATATGTAGATCTCCTACCATTGTAACCGACTCTATGTAACCCTAGCCCTCTCCGGTGTCTACATAAACCGGATGGCTCTAGTCCGTGGGACAACAATCACAACAACCCTTACAATCATACCATAGGCTAGCTTCTAGGGTTTAGCCTCCTTGATCTCGTGGTAGATCCACTCTTGTAAACATCCACAATATCAATATCAATCAAGCGGGGCGTGGGTTTTACCTCCATCAAGAGGGCCGAACACAGGTAAACATCGTGTCCCTTGTCTCCTGTTACCATCCGCCTAGGCATACAGTTCGGGACCCCCTACCGAGATCCGCGGTTTGACAGGGCTGAAAACGACTTGCCATCTCTCAAATTTGATAAGCGACCGCACATAAGGTAATATTTTAAATTAACAAAGCGTTGCTTAGCATATGA
>JAHIAM010014054.1:0-12712 GCA_021605205.1 Aegilops longissima
TTGCGTCCAAGCGGTATCTCGTGTCTATCCACGGCTGGAACACGTCGCCTCGCCGTGCATGGGTGAAACCCTTGAGAGCACAATTGGCCAAAGGCCTCGGAGGCGCTCGGAGTCCTCAATGATCGAGAACTTCTTGTGCTGCATCAAAAGCAAGACAAAGCATCACTCTGGCTAAAGCGTCCAAATGCAAAGCCTCTTGGTGGGCGTCAATCGCATTCGCAACCTCCAAGAATGCTTTTGTCACTCCACGAGACTTGTCGTGATCATGGAAGAGTTTGACCTGCTAAGTGTTGAAGCTGATCTTCAAGGCGATGGCTTCTTTGAACGTTTCAAGTTTGACTCCATTCCTCCACGGAATGCAGTCCTCGGCGAACTCCATCTCTTGAAGACTACGATTTATTCTTCCTCAGGCTTGATCGATGCCGGAGTGATCGATGATGAAGCCGATGCTACTTCACCGCCCCCTATACACTGCGAATCGACCTTTGCACCAAGCTTCGTGTTGGAAATATGCCCTAGAGGCAATAATAAATTAGTTATTATTATATTTCCTTGTTCATGATAATCGTTTATTATTCATGCTATAATTGTATTGATAGGAAACAGACAATACATGTGTGGATACATAGACAACACCATGTCCTAGTAAGCCTCTAGTTGACTAGCTCGTTGATCAATAGATGGTTACGGTTTCTGACCATGGACATTGGATGTCATTGATAGCGGGATCACATCATTAGGAGAATGATGTGATGGACAAGACAATCCTAAGCCTAGCACAAAGATCGTGTAGTTAGTATGCTAAAGCTTTTCTAATGTCAAGTATCTCTTCCTTAGACCATGAGATCGTGCAATTCCGGATACCGTAGGAGTGCTTTGGGTGTATCAAGCGTCTGGCGTGGCTGGGTGACTATAAAGGTGCACTCTGGTATCTCGAAAGTGACCATTGGGTTGACACGGATCGAGGCTGGGATTTGTCACTCCGTGTAAGCGGAGAGGTATCTCTGGGCCCACTCGGTAGGACATCATCATAATGTGCACAATGTGACCAAGGGGTTGATCACGGGATGATGTGTTCGGAGCGAGTAAAGAGACTTGCGTGCGAGATTGAACAAGGTATCGGGATACCGGCGATCGAATCTCGGGCAAGTACAATACCGCTAGACAAAGGGAATTGTATCACGGGATCGATTGAGTCCTTGACATCGTGGTTCATCCGATGAGATCATCGTGGAACATGTAGGAGCCAACATGGGTATCCAGATCCGCTGTTGGTTATTGACGGGAAACGTCTCGGTCATGCGCATGTTCCCGAACCGTAGGGTCTACACATAAGGTTCGGTGGCGCTAGGGTTATATAGGAAGCTTGTATGTGGTTGCGAATGTTGTTGAGTCCGGATGAGATCCGGACGTCACGAGGAGTTCGGAATGGTCGGAGGTAAAGATTTATATATGGGAAGTCTGTTTTGGTCACAGGAAAAGTTTGAGGCGATATCGGTAATGTCTGGGACCACGGGAGGTCGGGGTCCCCAAGTGGGGCCACCAACCCCGAGAAGGTTGCGTGGGCCAAGTGTGGGAGGAACCAGCCCCAAGGGGCTGGTGCGCCCCACAAGGGGCCCAAGGCGCATGGGGAGTGGGAGGGGCAAACCCTAGCTCGAGATGGGCCTAAGGCCCATCTGGTGGCGCCTCCTCTCCCTCCCTCTTGGCCGCCTCCCAAGCCCCATCTAGGGCTGGCCGCACCCCTTGGGGTGGAAACCCTAGATGGGGCGCAGCCCTCCCTTCCCTATATATATGAGGCCAAGGGGCTGCCCAAGACACACAATTCTATCTCTCGTTGGTGCAGCCTGCCTCTCTTCTTCCTCCTCCTCTCCCTTGGTGCTTGGCGAAGCCTGCGGGATGCCACGCTCCTCCACCACCACCTGCCGTTGTGTTGCTGCTGGATGGAGTCTTCCTCAACCTCTCCCTCTCTCCTTGCTGGATCAAGGCATGGGAGGCGTCACCGGGCTGTCGTGTGTTGAGCAGCGGAGGTGCCGTCCGTTCGGCACTTGATCATCGGTGATCTGAATCACGGCAGTCGACTCCATCAACCCCGTTCACTTGAGCGCTTCCGCTTAGCGATCTACAAGGGTATGTAGATGCACTCTCCTTCCCTCGTTGCTAGTTTCTCCATAGATAGATCTTGGTGACACGTGGGAAAATTTTGAATTTCTGCTCGTTCCCCAGCAGTGGCATCATGAGCTAGGTCTATTGCGTAGATTCTTTGCAGAGTAGAACACAAAGTAGTTGTGGGCGTTGATGATGTTCAATATGCTTACCGTTACTAGTCCAATCTTGTTTGACGGTATTGTGGGATGAAGCGGCCGGACCGACCTTACGTACTCTTCGTGAGGCAGGTTCCACCGGTGACATGCACTTGGTGCATAAGGTGGCTAGCGGGTGCCGATCTCTCCCACTTTAGTCGGAGCGGATTCGATGAAAAGGTCCTTATGAAGGGTAAATAGCAATTGGCATATCACGTTGTGGTTTTGCGTAGGTAGGAAGCGTTCTTGCTAGAAACCCATAGCAGCCACGTAAAACATGCAAACAACAATTAGAGGGCGTCTAACTTGTTTTTGCAGGGTATGCTATGTGATGTGATATGGCCAAGAAGAATGTGATGAATGATATGTGATGTATGAGATTGATCATGTTCTTGTAATAGGATTCACGACTTGCATGTCGATGAGTATGACAACGGCGAGAGCCATAGGAGTTGTCTTTATTTATTGTATGACCTGCGTGTCATTGAACAACGCCATGTAATTACTTTACTTTATTGCTAACGGTAGCCATAGTAGTAGAAGTAATAGTTGGCGAGACAACTTCATGGAGACACGATGATGGAGATCATGATGATGGAGATCATGGTGTCATGCGGTGACAATGATGATCATGGAGCCCGAAGATGGAGATCAAAGGAGCAATATGATATTGGCCATATCATGTCACTACTATATAATTGCATGTGATGTTTATTATGTTTATGCATCTTGTTTACTTAGAGCGGCGGTAGTAAATAAGATGATCCCTTACAAAATTTCAGAAGTGTTCTCCCCTAGCGTGCACCGTTGCTACGGTTCGTAAACTTCTAAGCACCACGTGTTAATCGGGTGTGATGGATTCTTACGTTCACATACAGCGGGTGTAAGCAAGATTTACACGCAGAAACACTTAGGGTTAACAGCGAGCCTAGCATGTGAAGACATGGCCTCGGAACACGGAGACCGAAAGGTCGAGCATGAGTCGTATAGTAGATCGATCAACATGAAGATGTTCACCGATGATGACTAGTCCGTCTCACGTGTTGATCGGACACGGCCTGAATTGATTCGGATCATGTAATCACTTAGATAACCGAGGAGGATGTCTATCGAGTGGGAGTTCATAAGATGAACTTAATTATCTGAACATAGTCAAAGACCTTTTGCAAATTATGTAAAGCTCGGCGCTTTAGTTCCTTTGTTTAGATATGTTCCTAGAAAATATAGTTGAAAGTTGAAAGTAGCGATTATGCGGACGGTGAAAGCTTATGTCCTTAATGCACGCAGTGTGCTGAACCCCAAGCGTCGTTTGTGGATGTTGCGAACATCGGACATACGCGTTTTGATAACTACGTGATAGTTCAGTTAAGCGGTTTAGAGTTGAGGCATGAAAGGCGTTTTGAAATGTCGCGGAACATATGAGATGTTTGAGGGCTGAAATTAGGATTTCAGGCTCGTGCCCATGTCAAGAGGTATGAGACCTCCGGCGATTTTCTTAGCCTACAAACTAAGGAGAAAAGCTCAATCGTTGAGCTTGTACTCAGATTATCTGGGTACAACAATCACTTGAATCGAGTGGGAGTTAATCTTCCGGATGAGATAGTGATGTTTCTCCAAAGTCATTGCCACCAAGCTGCTAGAGCTTCGTGATGAACTATAACATATCAGGGATAGATATGATGATCCTTGAGGTATTAGCGTTGTTTGACATCGCGAAAGTAGAAATCAGAAGGAGCATCAATTGTTGATGGTTGGTGAAACCACTAGTTTCAAGAAGGGCAAGGGCAATAAGGGATACTTCACGAAATGGCAAATCAGCTGCTGCTCGGTGAAGAAACCGAGGTTGAACCCAAACCGAGACTAAGTGCTTACGAGATAAGGGAACAGACCTTTGGGTAGAATTACCCTAGATACTTGGTAGATGAGAAGGCTGGCAAGGTCGATAGAAGTATATTGGATATACATTATGTTAATGTGTACTTTACTAGTACTCCTAGTAGCACCAGGGTATTAGATACGGTTCGGTTGCTAAGTGTTAGTAACTTCGAAATAAAAGCTACGGAATAAAGGAGACTAGCTAAAGGTGAGTGACGATATGTGTTGGAATTGTTTCCAAGGTTGATATGATCAAACATCATGCGCTCCCTCTACCATCAAGATTAGTATTAAACCAGAATAATTATCATTTGGTGTTTGCGTTGAGCATAGACATGATTGGATTATGTCTATCATGTCTGATTATTCATTTAAGGAGAATAATGGTTACTCTATTTATTTGAATAATACCTTCAATGGTCTTGCACCTAAAGGAATGGTTTATTGAATCTCGATCGTAGTGATACACATTTTCATGCCAAAAGATATAAGATAGTAATGATAGTACCACTTACTTGTGGCTTTGCCATGTAAGTCATATTGGTGTAACACATGAAGAAGCTCCATGTTGATGGATCTTTGGACTCACTCGTTTTGAAAAGTTTGAGACATGCAAACCATGTCTATTGGTGTATGCATGAAGAAACTCCATGCAGATGGATCGTTTGGACTCACTTGATTTTGAATCACTTGAGATATGCAAATCATACCACATGGGCAAGATGGTGAAAAGCCTCGGTTTGATAAGATGGAACAAGATAGCAACTTGTTGGAAGTAACACATTTTGATGTGTGCAGTCAATGAGTCTTTGAGGCATCGATGAATATCGTTATGTTCTTACTTCACAGATGATTGAGTAGATGTTGAGTATATTTACTTGATGAAACACAGTCTGAATTATTGAATGGTTCAAGTAATTTCAGAGTGAAGTTGAAGATCATCGTGACAAGAGGATAGAATGTCTATGATATGATCATAGAGATGAATATCTGAGTTCTGAGTTTTGGCACACAATTAAGACATTGTGCAAATTGTTTCACAATTAATACCACTTTGGAACACCATAGTGTGATGGTGTGTCGAACATCATAGTTGCACTCTATTGGATATAGTGCGTACCATGATATCTCTTATCGAATTACCACTATCGTTCATGGGTTAGGCATTAGAGACAACCGCACTCACTTTAATAGGGCACCACGTAATTCCGTTGAGATGACACCGTATGAACTATGGTTTAGAGAAACCTAAGTTGTCATTTCTTAAAAGTTTGGGGCTCTGCGCTTATGTGAAAAGTTTCAGGTTGATAAGCTCGAACCCCAGCGGATAAAATGCATCTTCATAGGACACCCAAAGCGGTTGGGTATACCTCCTAATTCAGATCCGAAAGCAATAGGGATTGTTTCTTGAATCGGGTCCTTTCTCGAGGAAAAGTTAGTCTCGAAAAGTTGAGTGGGAGGATGGTGGAGACTTGATGAGGTCATTGAACCGTCACTTCAACAAGTGTGTAGCGAGGCACGGGGAAGTTGTTCCGTGGCACCTACACCAATTGAAGTAGAAGCTTATGATAGTGATCATGAAGTTTGGATCAAGTCACTGGCGTACCTCGTGGGGTGACAAGGATGCGTACTACTTACAGGTGATGCGGTAATCTGTCTTGAAGGTCATGTTGCTGACAACAATGAACCTCGAGCTATGGAGAAGCGATGGTGGGCCCAAATTCCGACAAATGGTTAGAAACCATGAAATCCGAGATAGGATCCATGTATCAGAACAAAGCATGGACTTTGGTGGACTTGCCCGATGATCGGCAAGCCATTGAGATAAATGGATCTTTAAGAAGAAGCGGACATGGGCGGTAATGTCACCTTCTATGAAGCTCGACTTGTGGCGAAGAGTTTTCACAAGTTCAAGGAGTTGACTACGATGAGATTTTCTCATCCGTAGCGATGCTTAAATCCGTCGGAATCATGTTAGCATAAGCTGCATTTATGAAATCTGGCGGATGGATGTCAAAACAAGTTTCCTTACCGGTTTAGTGAGGAAAGGTTGTATGTGATACAATCAAAAAGTTTTGTCGATCCTAAGGATGCTAAAAGGTATGCTGGCTCAGCGATCCTTCTAAGGACTGGAGTAAGCATCTCGGAGTTGGAATGTGCGCTTTGATGAGATGATCAAAGATTTTGGGTTTATACAAAGTTTATGAAAACTTGTATTTCCAAAGAAGTGAGTGGGAGCACTATAAATTTTGATGAGTATATGTTGTTGACATATTGTTGATCGAAATGATGTAGAATTCTGGAAAGCATATAGGGTTATTTGAAAAGTGTTTTCAAGTGAAAACCTGGATTAAGCTACTTGAACATTGAGCATCAAGATCTATAGTGATAGATCAAAATGTAATGGTACTTTCAAATGAGCATATACCTTGACATGATCTTGAAGGTGTTCAAGATGGATCGATCGAAGAAGGAGTTCTTGCACGAGATGTAAGGTATGAAGTTAAGAGTTAAAGCTCGACCACGGCGAGAAAAGAGAGAAAGGATGAAGGTCGTCCCTATGCTTGGACATAGGCTCTATAGTATGCTATCTTTGTGTACCGCACGGAAGTGTGCCTTGCCATGAGTCGGTCAAGGGTACAAGAATGATCCGAGGAATGGATCATTGGACAGCGGTCAAAATTGTCCTTGGAGTAAATAAGGACATGTTTCTCGATTATGGAGGTGATAATGAGTTGGCGTAAAGGGTTACGTCGATGCAAGCTAACACCTATCCGGTGACTCGAGAAGCAAACCGGATCGTATAGTGGAGCAACCATTTGGAATAGCTCCAAGTGGGCGTGAAAGCAGCATTTACAATATGACATAGAAATTGTGAAGTACACACGGATCTGAAAGGTTCAGACCGTTGACTAAAACCTCTCTCACAAGCAAAACATGATCAAACCCAGAACTCATTGAGACTTAATCACATGGTGATGTGAACTAGTTTAAGACACTAGTAAACTCTTTGGATGTTGGTCACATGGCGATGTGACCTATCGATGTTAATCACATGGCGATGTGAACTAGATTATTGACTCTAGTGCAAGTGGGAGACTGTTGGAAATATGCCCTAGAGGCAATAATAAATTAGTTATTATTATATTTCCTTGTTCATGATAATCGTTTATTATTCATGCTATAATTGTATTGACGGAAACAGCAATACATGTGTGGATACATAGACAACACCATGTCCTAGTAAGCCTCTAGTTGACTAGCTCGTTGATCAATAGATGGTTACGGTTTCGACCATGGACATTGGATGTCATTGATAGCGGGATCACATCATTAGGAGAATGATGTGATGGACAAGACAATCCTAAGCCTAGCACAAAGATCGTGTAGTTAGTATGCTAAAGCTTTTCCAATGTCAAGTATCTCTTCCTTAGACCATGAGATCGTGCAATTCCGGATACCGTAGGAGTGCTTTGGGTGTATCAAGCGTCTGGCGTGGCTGGGTGACTATAAAGGTGCACTACGGTATCTCGAAAGTGACCATTGGGTTGACACGGATCGAGGCTGGGATTTGTCACTCCGTGTAAGCGGAGAGGTATCTCTGGGCCCACTCGGTAGGACATCATCATAATGTGCACAATGTGACCAAGGGGTTGATCACGGGATGATGTGTTCTGAAGCAGTAAAGAGACTTGCGATAGCGAGATTGAACAAGGTATCGGGATACCGGCGATCGAATCTCGGGCAAGTACAATACCGCTAGACAAAGGGAATTGTATACGGGATCGATTGAGTCCTTGACATCGTGGTTCATCCGATGAGATCATCGTGGAACATGTAGGAGCCAACATGGGTATCCAGATCCGCTGTTGGTTATTGACGGAGAAACGTCTCGGTCATATGCGCATGTTCCCGAACCGTAGGTCTACACATAAGGTTCGGTGGCGCTAGGGTTATATAGGAAGCTTGTATGTGGTTGCGAATGTTGTTGGTCCGGATGAGATCCCGGACGTCACGAGGAGTTCGGAATGGTCGGAGGTAAAGATTTATATATGGGAAGTCTGTTTTGGTCAGGAAAAGTTTGGGCGATATCGGTAATGTCTGGGACCACCGGGAGGTCGGGGTCCACAAGTGGGGCCACCAACCCCGAGAAGGTTGCGTGGGCCAAGTGTGGGAGGAACCAGCCCCAAGGGGCTGGTGCGCCCCAAAGGGGCCCAAGGCGCATGGGGAGTGGGAGGGCAAACCCTAGCTCAGATGGGCCTTAAGGCCCATCTGGTGGCGCCTCCTCTCCCTCCCTCTTGGCCGCCTCCCAAGCCCCATCTAGGGCTGGCCGCACCCCTTGGGGTGGAAACCCTAGATGGGGCGCAGCCCTCCCTTCCCTATATATATGAGGCCAAGGGCTGCCCAAGACACACAATTCTATCTCTCGTTGGTGCAGCCCTGCCTCTCTTCTTCCTCCTCCTCTCCCTTGGTGCTTGGCGAAGCCTCTTGGGATGCCACGCTCCTCCACCACCACCACGCCGTTGTGTTGCTGCTGGATGGAGTCTTCCTCAACCTCTCCCTCTCTCCTTGCTGGATCAAGGCATGGGAGGCGTCACCGGGCTGTGCGTGTGTTGAGCAGCGGAGGTGCCGTCCGTTCGACACTTGATCATCGGTGATCTGAATCACGGCAGATGCGACTCCATCAACCCCGTTCACTTGAGCGCTTCCGCTTAGCGATCTACAAGGGTATGTAGATGCACTCTCCTTCCCTCGTTGCTAGTTTCTCCATAGATAGATCTTGGTGACACGTAGGAAAATTTTGAATTTCTGCTCGTTCCCCAACCAACCAACAACGACAACCTGTGCATCATCTTCTTGAGAAGGGCGAGTAGATGCTCTATGTCTTCAAACCTTTTTGGTCCTTCTTGACAAAGGGGAGAAGCACATGAGTTTGATAGTCTTCAGCGGGTACATAAGGAGGTTGCATAAATATTTTGCCTAGTGTTTACAACTCTACGCTTTTGATACATTTGCTTCTTTGAGTTGTAACACTTAAACTTCGATGGTTATGCACTACTTATTTGCTTTACTGCAGTGCGATGATAAATTCCGCATGTCGTGACGTGATAACTTCCGCACTTAGATCATTACATGAGCGTCCATTTTTCATTATGCATGTCATTCTCTTAGCTATATCATTTCATGCATGATGAATTATCTTCATAAGTTGAAGGATCTCCACAAGTACAACCTGCCATGTGCATTTGCATTCCAAAAGCAAACTACTTATATGCACATCTTGAGGGAGCCTTTGCCCTTATGAAGACAATTCCTATCCTTTACAATTTCACATATTTTATCCCCGTTGAAAACTTCAGCAGGTTTGTCATCAATCACCAAAAGGGAGATTGTAAGTGCATCTAGTGCCACCTAGTTGGTTTTAGAGTATTGACGACAAATGTGGTTGAAAGGACTATCATCGTTTGTGAGAATTGCGGATACTTGCAGTAGTGTCCCTCATTGATTCGGTTTACCTCTAGGAGATGACCCTAAAAATGTATAGAACATTGAAGACAATGGTGGTATGTGAAGATATTCACATTGAAGACTATGACATGAGAAGACATTGAGTGAAGACTATGGGCCTTGAAAGGCGTATGCGTTTTTTGTTTCCTTTTCTTCTTTGTTAAGTCGTAGGAACCACCTGTCTTTATTAAGTGGGGTCCAAGTGATCATAGCGAGAATGACTAAGTGATGCTCAACCCAAATCCTATGTCTTGACGAAGACAATGAGAATAAAACTTATCCGGTTTGGATGAGTCGACTTTGCTTTGTAGCCCAAGTAAAGTTGCCGTGAGTGTTTGAAATCATTGTTGGAACACGTGTCGGTTCCTTAGTGACCGAGGGTCATTTCGGACATAACAGAGTCGGGTTGCCTGGTGGCTATAAATAGCCCACCCCTACACCATAAATTGGTGGCTGCTCGCGAGTTAGTGCCACGGCTTTTATGGTTTGAGCAAGCACCCTCGAAGCCATTGAGAGAGAAATCCTTGCGAGACAAAGCCTAAAACACCCGAGCCAAAAGTGTTAGGCATCACTAAAGTTTTCATGTCGTGTGACACGAAGACTTATTACACGCGGTATGAATCCTTGACGGTTAGGCGTGGCGTTCGAGCATCCAAGAGTCATTGTGGATTGCGGTGAGCGTAAATCTGTGAAGGTTGGAAGTCTACCTTGAAGACTTACGGAGTGATTTGGGCGAGGGCTGTGTGTCCCTTAGCTCAAGGGAATAAGGTGAAGGCGTTGGTCTTATGAGTTGAATCTCAGCCTCCCTAACCGGTGTTGGGGAGCGTAGTAATTTCAAAATTTTCCTACGATCACGCAAAGACCATGGTGATGGCATAACAGCGAGAGGGAGTGTTACGTCCGTACCCTCGTGACCCGAAAGCGAGCGTTATAACATTGCGATTTGATGTAATCGTGCGTCTTCACGATCCGGCCGATCCAAGCACTTACGAGCGTCGGCACCTCCGAGTTACGCACGTTACGCTCGATGGCGATCCACGGACTCCGATCCGGCAAAGTGTCGGGGATGAGTTCCGTCGGCCTGACGGCGTGGTGACGATGTTGATGCTCCACCGGCGCGGAGGCTTCGCCTAAGCTCATGACGATATGACTTCTCGGTAGCGAGGGCTTCGCCTAAGCTCATGACGATATGACGAAGTGGAATATGGTGGAAGGGGCACACTTTTGCGGCTAAGGAAAGATCCGTGAGATCAACTTGTGTATCATGGGGTGCCTGCCCCGCGTATAAAGGAGCCAAAAGGGTGCGGCCAGCCTTGGGGGAGGCGCTGGAGAGTCCTACTCCCCAGGGAGTAGGACTCCCCCTCTCCTAGTTGGATTAGGATTGGAGGGAGGGAAGAGGGAAGAGGCGCCGCCCCCTCTCCTGTCCTATTAGGACTAGAGGGGAGGCGCGCAGCCCACCTGAATGCCCTTCCTCTTCTCTCTTATGGCCCATTAAGGCCCATAGACCTCCCGGGAAGTTCGGTAACCCGGTACTCCAATAAATTCGATTTCACTCGGAACACTTCCGATGTCCAAATGTAGGATTCCAATATATCAATCTTTATGTCTCGACCATTTGAGACTCCTCGTCATGTCGTGATCACATCCGGACTCGAACAACCTTGGTGCATCAATACTTATAAACTCATAATGAGCTGTCCTCGAAGCGTTAAGCGTCACGGACCCTACGGGTTCGAGAACTATATAGACATGACCTAGAACCATTCTCGGTCAATAACCAATAGCGGAACACGGATGCCCATATTGGTTCCTACATATTCTCTGAAGATCTTTATCGGTCAAACCGCATAACGACATCGTTGTTCCCTTTGTCATCGGTATGTTACTTACGAGATTGATCATCGGTATCAATACCTAGTTCAATCTCGATTGCGGTAAATCTCTTTACTCGTTCAGTAATACATCATCTCACAACTAACTCATTAGTTGTAATGCTTCAAGGCTTAAGTGATGTGTATTACCGAGAGGCCTAGAATACCTCTCAGACAATCGGAGTGACAAAACCTAATCTCGAAATCGCCAACCCAACAAGTACCTTTGGAGACACTGTGGTACTCCTTTATAATCACCCGATTCGTTGTGGCGTTTGGTAGTACCAAAGTGTTCCTCCGATAAGCAGGGTTGCATAATCTCATAGATTACAGGAACATGTATGAGTCATGAAGAAAGCATTAGCAACATACTAAGCGATCAAGTGCTAAGCTAACGGAATGGGTCATGTCAATCACATCATTCTCTAATGAGGTGATCCCATTAATCAAATGACAACACATGTCTATGGTTGGAAACATAACCATCTTTGATTAATGAGCTAGTCCGGTAGAGCATACTAGTGACTATCTGTTTGTCTATGTATTCACACATGTATTATGTTTCGGTTAATACAATTCTAGCATGAATAATAAACATTTATCATGGTATAAGAAATAAATAATAACTTTATTATTGCCTCTAGGGCATATTTCCTTGATCTCCACTTGCACTAGAGTCAATAATCTAGATTACAAAGTAATGATCCTAACACCCATGGAGTCTTGGTGCTGATCATGTTTTGCTCGTGGAAGAGGCTTAGTCAGCAGATTGCGCAACATTGAGATCCGTATGTATTTACAAATCTCTATGTCTCCACTTGGACTTGGTCCCGAATGGAATTAGGCGTCTCTTGATATGCTTGGTCCTCTTGTGAAATCTGGATTCCTTTGCCAAGGCAATTGCACCGTATTGTCACGAGAAGATCTTCATCGGTCCCGATGCACTAGGTATGACACCTAGATCGGAAATGAACTCTTTCATCGAGACTCCTTCATTTTATGCTTGAAGCAGCTATGCTACGCTTCACATGTAGATCCATACGGCGCTTTGTTTAG
Organism: Aegilops longissima; assembly: GCA_021605205.1. Lineage (NCBI taxonomy): Eukaryota > Viridiplantae > Streptophyta > Magnoliopsida > Poales > Poaceae > Aegilops > Aegilops longissima. The sequence continues at coordinate 12,611 of JAHIAM010014054.1, forward strand.
AACTGCACCAAGCCAGCTGCTCCACCGTTTAATAAAAACACGTATCCGGTTTGCGATTTAGAATCGTCCGGATCGGTGTCAACTTACATCGGCGTAACCATT
>JAHIAM010014055.1:0-11063 GCA_021605205.1 Aegilops longissima
TATAGTAGGCGGCTTTACGCCTTACTAAGGTACTCATGGATGGCGGCAGCGGACTAAACCTCATCTATGAGAACCCTCGGAAGATGGAAATAGTGGAACCGCATTGGCGAAGCAGCACAACCTTTAGAGAATAATCCCGGCGGGAAGCATGCTGCAGGGAAAAATCACGCTGGATGTAGTGTTATTTCGCGCGGACAATTACAGGTCAAGAGGTCACATCAAGTTTCGGTGAGTGCTTCGTTGTCGAGCGAAAGCGAGAGGACACGGTTCCCTGTTCAAAAACCGGTTTATTCGTGTCCTTTGTCCTAACTCCATGCAAGTCCGGTACGCACTATCAAAATATAGCATATCACGGTGTTCATGGCATCCGGAGCTGCGACACTACTTTCAAGAGTGTTCGATAACGGTAGCCTCGAAGTACCTCTTAACGACATTATAAACAACTGCGCAGCGGGCGAGATTGCTAAATGGGCCATAGAGCTCCTTCCATTCGACATAACTTATAAACCACGGCGAGCTATTAAGTATGAAGTTTTGGCGACTTACGTGGCGAATGGATTGAAGCCGAACTCCCTAAAAATGCGGCGCATACTCAATGGATTATGCGCCGGCGGCTCCAAAATGTTGGCTGGCACGAGGGCTGGCGTCATCGGCGTCTGGCCCGGGACACAGTCCATCGTCCTTCGAGATAATGTATCGGACTCCAACAACGCGGCGAATCGAGGCCCATACGCATGCCTCCGGATGGCAGTCTCCATGGGCATTCAACGCCTAGAGGTGCGCGAGATTCAAACCTGCAATATCTCAAATAAGCGGAGACTTTGGCGCCAAGGATCCGAAAATGGCACATACCGCAATGTGGTCCTAAAAATGTCGGCCGCGTTCGAAGGGCTCGAATTTCATCATATAGCCGGGATAACAACCGGTAGCGGATATATTAGCCGCATCGGTGCAAAAGCGTGATGCTGTCCACCCAATATCTTTTGGAGCGGCTGTTCAAGCCATCCGTACTATGGGAAGGGAGTCCGGCAATAACAATCCGGACCGACCGCACCACGATGCGAACACTACGACACACGGAGGCTCCCGAGACAACACCCTCTGCTCACGAAATAATGGCGGTTATCGCCCGTGGGCGAAACCATTCTAGCCTACCTAACTAGGCAGGAACTCCCGAAGACCAAAATGAGGCTCAGCTGCATAATGCAGGCTCTAAAGCCTATAAAGTCCATGAGGAGAGATTTATAAGAAAAGCACTACGGAGTCCTTCAAGGTGTATCTCCGTAGAGGAAGGCGAAACCTCTGGCTGAAATTCATGCGGACTGGGTGGGCACCACGCTGCAGCCAGGGCCCTTGTAGGCAAGGCCTTCCGTACAGGATTTTATTGGCCGGCGGCCCGAGCAGATCTGAGATTTAGTCCAACGATCGTCGGTTGCCGCTTTTGCTAACCAAAGCCACATGCCACCCACGCCCTCAAAACTATACCCATCACCTGGCCGTCCATGATGCAGGGGCTTGACATGGTTGGACCCATTAAGGGAGGAACCCACAAGCAAAAATACCTATTGGTCATGGTGGATAAATTCACCAAATGGATAGAGCCAAACCAGTTAAAGCGGCGAATCTGGACCGTGATAGACTTCATATCGGGGCAGTGCACGTTACGGTGTCCCCACGTATCATCGCGACAATGGCACCAATTTCACGGCCGATGAGGTCAAATCATGGTGCAAAACATGGGCATCAAGGTCGATTATGCCTCGGTCTACCACCCTCAAACCAGCGGCCGTCGAGCGGTTAAGCGGTCTAATCATGGCGTCATTAAACCCGACTAGTGTGGTCCCTCAAGGAATCTAACTGCGCCTTTGGTGAGGCTCGACTCCGTACTCTAGGGGCTGCGGACCACGCGAATCGCACTATCGAGTTCACACCATTTTTTTATGGTATGCGGCAGAAGGCAGTTTTGCCCTGCGATATAATACGAATCACCTCGCGTCGCATGAATGAAGAGAAGAAGCCGAGCTTCGTCGGCAGGAACAGTTTGGAGCGCGCATTGGAGGAGGGTAGCGGCGTGGCAAAAGCTCGTTCCGCATTTATCAACAGCAGTCTCGAAGATACCGGCGAGGAAATGCGGGCCAAAGCTTATAGCGTTGGCGAACTAGTTCTACGCTTTGCCGGACAAAAGGACAAACTCAAGCTCAAATGGGAAGGTCCCTTCATCATCGACCAGGTCTGACGGCGGAGCATACGTCTGCGAAAACGCGCCGGATAACCGACTCGGCCGAACCCATGAGCATGACGTCTCTGAAGATTCTACGCCTAAGTGCGGACTCCAAGTTAGTCTCCTTCCTCCGTCCACATTCTTTATGTCTTGATTTTCTGTCTTTATTTCTCTCCTTCCTCCTTCTTCTTGCAGCCTTTAGGGGCTGGTTGCTTTTTTCGCACTCATTATACACAGGGGCTTCTTTAACGAGCTTATTTATCTGAGCTTCATACTGACTGTTGGGGAGCGTAGTAATTTCAAAAATTTTCCTACGATCACGCAAGACCATGGTGATGGCATAGCGGCGGGAAGAGTGTCCGTCCACGTACCCTCGTGAACCCGGCGGAGCGTTATAACAAGCGTTGTTGATGTAGTAAATGCGTCTTCACGACCCGACCGATCAAGCACGAGCGTCACGGCACCTCCGAGTTGCTGCACGTTCAGCCGATGGCGATCCCGGACTCCGATCCAGCAAAGTGTCGGGGATGAGTTCCGTCAACCTGACGGCGTGGTGGCGATGATGATGCTCCACCGGCGCGGGGCCGCCTAAGCTCATGACGATATGACTTCTCCAGCGAGGCCGCCTAAGCTCATGACGATATGACGAAGTGGAATATGGTGGAAGGGCACCGCTGCAGCTAAGAAATCAACTTGTGTGTCTTGGGGTGCTCCCTGCCCCGTATATAAAGGAGCCAAGGGGAGGTGGCGGCCAGAGGAGGCGCGCAAGGGAGTCCTACTCCTCGGGAGTGGACTCCCCCAATCTAGTTGGATTAGGATTCCCGGAGGAGAGAGAGAGAGGGGCGGCCCACCTTTCCTAGTCCTAATAGGACTAGGGGAAGAGGGCTTGTGACCACCTAGGGCTGGCCCTTCTCCTTTCCTCCAAGGCCCACTATGGGCCCATGTAGTTCAGGGGTTCGGTAACCTCCGGTACTCGATAAATTCCGATTTCACTCGGAACCTTTCCGATGTCAAATGTAGGCTTCAATATATCAATCTTTATGTCTCGACCATTTGAGACTCCTCGTCATATCCGTGATCACATCGGGACTCGAACAACCTTGGTGCATCAATACTTATAAACTCATTATGTTGTCGCCGAAGCGTTAGCGTGCGGACCCTACGGGTTCGAGAACTATGTGAACATGGCCGAGACACCTCTCGGTCAATAACCAATAAGCGGGACCTGGATGCCCATATTGGCTCCTACATATTCTCTGAAGATCTTTATCGGTCAGACCGCATAACAACATCGTTGTTCCCTTTGTCATCGGTATGTTACTTGCCGAGATTGATCGTCGGTATCAATACCTAGTTCAATCTAAATTCTTGGCAAATCTCTTTTCTCGTTCCGTAATACATCATCTCACAACTAACACATTTAGTTGCAATGCTTACAAGGCTTATGTGATGTGCATTACCGAGAGGGCCAGAGATACCTCTCCGACAATCGGAGTGACAAATCCTAATCTCGAAATATGCCAACCCAACATGTACCTTGGAGACACCTGTAATGTACCTTTATAATCACCCGATTCGTTGTGGCGTTTGGTAGCACCAAAAGTGTTCCTCGGGCAAGCAGGAGTTGCATAATCTCATAGTCATAGGAACATGTATAAGTCATGAAGAAAAGCACTAGCAACAAACTATACGATCAGGTGCTATGCTAATGGAATGGGTCATGTCAATCAGATCATTCAACCAATGATGTGATCCCATTAATCAAATAACAACTCCTTGTTCATGGTTAGGAAACATAACCATCTTTGATTAACGAGCTAGTCAAGTAGAGGCATACTAGTGACACTCTGTAGGTTTATGTATTCACACATGTATTATGTTTCGGTTAATACAATTCTAGCATGAATAATAAACATTTATCATGATATAAGAAATAAATAATAACATTTATTATTGCCTCTAGGGCATATTTCCTTGATCTCCCACTTGCACTAGAGTCAATAATCTAGATTACAGTAATGATTCTAACACCCATGGAGTCTTGGTGCTGATCATGTTTTGCTCGTGGAAGAGGCTTAGTCAGCAGGTGCGCAACATTCAGATCCGTATGTATCTTGCATATCTCTATGTCTCCCACTGGACCAAATCCGGATGGAGTTAGGCGTCTTTTGATGTGCTTGGTTCTTTTGTGAAATCTGGATTCCTTTGCCAAGGCAATTGCACGATATTGTCACAAAAGATTTTCATTGGACCCGATACACTAGGTACAACACCTAGATGGGTTATGAACTCCTTCATCCAGACTCCTTCATTAGCTGCTTCGAAGCAGCTATGTACTCAACTTCACATGTAGATCCATAGCGGCGCTTTGTTTGGAACTGCACCAATGACAGCTCCACCGTTTAATGTAAATCGTATCCGGTTTGCGATTTAGAATCGTCCGGATCAGTGTCAAAACTTGCATCGGCGTAACCGTTTACGATGAGCTCTTTGTCACCGCCATATATGAAACATATCCTTAGTTCTTCTCAAGTACTTAAGGATGTTCTTGACCGCTGTCGATGATCCACTCTGGATTACTTTGGTACCTGCACTGCTAAACTTACAGCAAGGCACACATCAGGTCTGGTACACAGCATTGCATACATGATAGAGCCTATGGCTGAAGCATAGGAACATCTTTCATTTCTCTCTATCTTCTGCGGTGGTGGGCATTGAGTCTTACTCAACTTCACACCTTGTAATACCGGCAAGAACCCTTTCTTTGCTGATCCATTTGAACCTTTTCAAAACTTTATCAAGGTATGTGCTTTGTGAAAGTCCTATTAAGCGTCTTGATCTATCTCTATAGATCTTAATGCCCAATATGTAAGCAGCTTCACGAGGTCTTTCATGAAAACTCTTATTCAAGTATCCTTTATGCTATCCAGAAATTCTATATCATTTCCGATCAATAATATGTCATCCACATATAATATCAGAAATGCTCTGAGCTCCACTCACTTTCTTGTAAATCTGGGCTTCTCCAAAGTGCATATAAAACCAAATCTTTGATCACACTATCAAAGCGTTTATTCCAACTCGAGAGGCTTGCACCAGTCCATAAATGGATCGCTGGAGCTTGCACACTTTGTTAGCTCCTTTGGATCGACAAAACCTTCTGGTTGCATCATATACAACTCTTCTTCAGAAATCCATTCAGGAATGCAGTTTTAACATCCATTTGCCAAATTTCATAATCATAAAATCGGCAATTGCTAACATGATTCGGACTGACTTAAGCATCGCTTCTGGTGAGAAGGTCTCATCGTAGTCAATCCCTTGAACTTATCGAAAACCTTTTGCAACAAGTCGAGCTTTATAAACGATAACATTACCATCAGCGTCGGTCTTCTTCTTGAAGATCCATTTATTCTCAATTGCTTGCCGATCATCGGGCAAGTCAACCAAAATCCACACTTTGTTCTCATACATGGATCCCATCTCAGATTTCATGGCCTCAAGCCATTTTGTGGAATCTGGGCTCACCATCGCTTCTTCATAGTTAGTAGGTTCATCATGTTCGAGTAACATGACTTCCAAAACAGGATTACCGTACCACTCAGTGCGGATCTTATTCTGGTTGATCTCTGAGTTCTGTAGAAACTTGATCTGAAGTTTCATGATCATCATCATTAGCTTCCTCCTATTTGGTGTAGGTGTCACGAAACTGTTTTACTGTGATGTACTACTTCTTAATAAGGGAGTAGATACAGATTATCTCATCAAGTTCTACTTTCCTCCCCTCACTTCTTTAGTGAAACTCTTTCTCAAAAGTTTCGAATTTAGCAACAAAATCTTGCCTTGGATCTGTGATAGAAGGTGTACCCAACTGTCTCCTTTGGGTATCCTATGAAGACACATTTCTCCGATTTGGGTTCGAGCTTATCAGGTTGAAGCTTTTCACATAAGCATCGCAGCCCCAAACTTTCAAAAGCGACAACTTTGGTTTCTTGCCAAACCACAGTTCATAAAGCGTCGTTTCAGCAGTTTAGATGGTGCCCTATTTAAAGTGAATGTAGCCGTCTCTAAAGCATAACCCCAAAATGATAGCGGTAAATCAGTAAGAGACATCATAGATCGCACCATATCTAATAAAATACGATTCTGACGTTCGGACACACCATTACGTTGTGGTGTTCGGTGGCGTAAGTTCGAAACTATTCGCATTGTTTCAAATGTAGGCCAAACTCGTAACTCAAATATTCTCCTCCACGATCAGATCGTAGAAACTTTATTTTCTTGTTACGATGATTTTCCACTTCACTCTGAAATTCTTTGAACTTTTCAAATGTTTCAGACTTGTGTTTCATTAAGTAGATATACCCATATCTGCTCAAATCATCTGTGAAGGTGAGAAAATAACGATATCCATACGAGCCTCAACATTCATTGGACCACATACATCGGTATGTATGATTTCCAATAAATCTGTTGCTCTCTCCATAGTTCGGAGAGCGGTGTTTTAGTCATCTTGCCCATAAAGGCACGGTTACATAAGTGCCAAGTGATTCATAATCAAGTGACTCCAAAAGTCCATCAGCATGGAGTTTCTTCATGCGTTTTACACCGATATGACCTAAGCGGCGAGTGCCACAAATAAGTTGCACCATCATTATCAACTCTGCATCTTTTGGTTTCAACATTATGAATATGTGTATCACTACTATCAAGATTAAGTAAAAACAAACCATTCTTCAATGGTGCATGACCATAAAGATATTATTCATATAAATAGAACAACCATTATTCTCTGATTTAAATGAATAACCGTCTGCATCAAACAAGATCCAGATATAATGTTCATGCTCAGCGATGGTACTAAATAACAATTATTTAGGTCTAATACTAATCCGAAGGTAGATGTAGAGGTAGCGTGCCGACTGCGATCACATCGACTTTGGAACCATTTCCCAGCGCATCGTCACCTCGTCCTTAGCCAATCTTAAGCAATCCGTAGCCCTGTTTGAGTTGCAAATATTAGCAGAACCAGTATCAAATACCAGGTGCTCTGCGAGTATTAGTAAGGTACACATCAATAACAAGTATATCACATATACCTTTGTTAACCTTGCCATCCTTCTTATCCGCCAAATACTTGGGGCAGTTCGCTTCGGTGACCAGCCTGCTTGCAATAGAAGCACTCAGTTTCAGGCTTAGGACCAGACTTGGGTTTCTTCTCTTGATCAACAACTTGCTTGCCGCTCTTTTGAAGTTTCCTTTTCTTTCCTTTGCCCTTTTCTTGAAACTAGTGGTTTTGTTAACCATCAACACTTGATGCTCCTTTTGATTTCTACCTCCATGACTTTCAGCATCGCGAAGAGCTCGGGCATAGTTTTGGTCATCCCTTGCATATTATAGTTCATCACGAAGCTCTTGTAGCTTGGTGGCGATGATTGGAGAATTCTGTCAATGGCGCAATCATCCGGAAGATTAACTCCAGTTGAATCAAGTGATTGTTATATCGGACATTACGAGTATATGCTCCTTGTGAGAACCATTCTCCTCCATCTTACAGCTATAGAACTTATTGGAACTTCATATCTCTCAATCCGGGCATTACGCTTGGAATATTAACTTCAACTCTGGAACATCTCATATGCTCCATGGTGTTCAAAAGCAACGTTGAAGTCGGTTCTAAGCCGTAAAGCATGGCACACTGAACTATAGAGTAGTCATCAGCTTTGCTTTGCGGGCGTTCACAACCACGGCGCAGCCCTTACACCAGGCCTGGCACCTAACGGTGCTTCGGGCGTAATTCTTCAATGCAGCAATAAGGATAATCCTCAAATTCGGACCCAGTCCGTGTAATTACTACCATCATCTTTCAACTTTGCTTTCTCAAGGAGCATTAAAATTTAACGGAACAACAGCACGAGCCATCTATCTACACATCATAGACAAGCAAGATACTATCGGTACTAAGTTCATGATAAATTTAAGTTCAATTAATCATATTACTTAAGAACTCCCACTTAGAAAATATCCTCAATTCTCTAAGTGATTGCGTGATCCATATCAACTACACCATGACCGATCATCACGTGTGATGGAGTAGTTTCAATGGTGAACATCAATATGTTGATCATATCTACTATATGATTCACGCTCGACCTTTCGGTCTCCGTGTTCGAGGTCATATCTTATATGCATAGCTCGTCAAGTATAACCTGAGTATTCGCGTGTGCAACTGTTTTGCACCGTTGTATTTGAGCGTAGAACCTATCACACCCGATCATCACGTGGTGTCTCAGCACGAAGAACTTTCATAGCGGTGCATACTCGGGAGAACACTTCTTGATAATTTAGTAAAGGATCATCTTATAATGCTACCGTCATTCAAAGCAAAATAAGATGCATAAAGGATTAACATCACATGCAATCAATATAAGTGATATGATATGGCCATCATCATCTTGTGCTTGTGATCTCCATCTCGAAGCACCGTCATGATCACCATCGTCACCGGTAGCGACACCTTGATCTCCATCGTAGCATCGTTGTCGTCTAGCCAACTATTGCTTCTCGACTATCGCTACTGCTTAGTGATAAAGTAAAGCAATTACATGGCGTTGCATTTCATACAATAAGCGACAACCATATGGCTCCTGCCGATTGCCGATAACTTCGGTTACAAAACATGATCATCTCATACAATAAGATATAGCATCACGTCTTGACCATATCACATCACAACATGCCTGCAAAAACAAGTTAGGCGTCCTCTACTTTGTTGTTGCAAGTTTTACGTGGCTGCTACGGGCTGAGCAAGAACCGTTCTTACCTCGCATCAAAACCACAGCGATACTTCGTCAAATAGACTCCGTTTAACCTTCTCAAGGACGGGCGTATGCACTCGATTCAACTAAAGTGAGAGAGCAGACACCCTTGATCACCTTTAAGCAGCGAGTGCTCTGGCGGTGAAACCAGTCTCGCGTAAGCGTCTGGCGTAATGTCGGTCCGGGCGCTTCATCTCACAATACCGCTGAACAAAGTATGACATGCTGGTAGGCAGTATGACTTATATCGCCCACAACTCACTTGTGTTCTACTCGTGCATATGACATCAACGCATAAAACCAGGCTCGGATGCCCTTTGTTGGGGAGCGTAGTAATTTCAAAAATTTTCCTCACGATCACGCAAGACCATGGTGATGGCATAGCAGCGGCGGGAAGAGTGTCGTCCACGTACCCTCGTGACCGAAAGCGGGCGTTATAACAAGCGGTTGATGTAGTAAGTGCGTCTTCACGACCCGACCGATCAAGCACCGAGCGTCGGCACCTCCGAGTTCTGCACCGTTCAGCCGATGGCGATCCCGGACTCGATCCAGCAAAGTGTCGGGGATGAGTTCCGTCAACCTGACGGCGTGGTGGCGATGATGATGCTCCACCGGCGCGGGGCCGCCTAAGCTCATGACGATATGACTTCTCCAGCGCGGGGCTTCGCTAAGCTCATGACGATATGACGAAGTGGAATATGGTGGAAGGGGCACCGCTTTGCAGCTAAGAAATCAACTTGTGTGTCTTGGGGTGCTCCTGCCCCGTATATAAAGGAGCCAAGGGGAGGTGGCGGCCAAGAGGAGGCGCACCAAGGGAGTCCTACTCCTCGGGAGTAGGACTCCCCCAATCCTAGTTGGATTAGGATTCCGGGAGAGAGAGAGAGAGGGGCGGCCCACCTTTCCTAGTCCTAATAGGACTAGGGAAAGAAGCGTGTGACCACCTAGGGCTGGCCCTTCTCCTTTCCTCCAAGGCCCACTATGGGCCCATGTAGTTCGGGGGTTCGGTAACCTCCGGTACTCGATAAATTCCGATTTCACTCGGAACCTTTCCGATGTCAAATGTAGGCTTCAATATATCAATCTTTATGTCTCGACCATTTGAGACTCCTCGTCATATCCGTGATCACATCCGGGACTCGAACAACCTTGGTGCATCAATACTTATAAACTCATTATGGTATCGCCGAAGCGTTAAGCGTGCGGACCCTACGGGTTCGAGAACTATGTAGACATGACCGAGACACCTCTCGGTCAATAACCAATAAGCGGGACCTGGATGCCCATATTGGCTCCTACATATTCTCTGAAGATCTTTATCGGTCAGACCGCATAACAACATCGTTGTTCCCTTTGTCATCGGTATGTTACTTGCCGAGATTCGATCGTCGGTATCAATACCTAGTTCAATCTCGTTCTTGGCAAGTCTCTTTTCTCGTTCCGTAATACATCATCTCACAACTAACACATTTAGTTGCAATGCTTACAAGGCTTATGTGATGTGCATTACGAGAGGGCCAGAGATACCTCTCCGACAATCGGATGACAAATCCTAATCTCGAAATATGCCAACCCAACATGTACCTTGGAGACACCTGTAATGTACCTTTATAATCACCCGATTCGTTGTGGCGTTTGGTAGCACCAAAGTGTTCCTCGGGCAAGCAGGAGTTGCATAATCTCATAGTCATAGGAACATGTATAAGTCATGAAGAAAAGCACTAGCAACAAACTATACGATCAGGTGCTATGCTAATGGAATGGGTCATGTCAATCAGATCATTCAACCAATGATGTGATCCCATTAATCAAATAACAACTCCTTGTTCATGGTTAGGAAACATAACCATCTTTGATTAACGAGCTAGTCAAGTAGAGGCATACTAGTGACACTCTGTAGGTTTATGTATTCACACATGTATTATGTTTCCGGTTAATACAATTCTAGCATGAATAATAAACATTTATCATGATATAAGGAAATAAATAATAACATTTATTATTGCCTCTAGGGCATATTTCCTTCA